>SADC01000164.1:0-157985 GCA_004194705.1 Ditylenchus dipsaci
GCGAAGATCCGGTCAAGATTTAATGTGTTGGAGTGTGACAAGTTAGCCTTTTCTTACTAATGTTCATTTTGTTTTACTGCTTTCAGGAATATATACGCATGCTATTGTCGAAAGTTCAGTCCTCTAGGGTTTTTTAATTTACTTTTTCAGTAAGTTTTTGACTTTAGTCCAAAATATATCGAGGAGTCGATTGCAACATTTCAGCACTGCTTTGCTGTCCTCAACTGCTCAATTGACAGGATTATGGGTAGGACACAATGTTTTTTTATATTTAATTTAGGCTAATCCAACATTAGTATTATGGAGATGGATACCGTTGAGCAGTTTCAGATGGTTTCACTATCCCACCATGAAGCTTACGGTCCGTTCAAAGTATTTATCCAGGAAAAAAATATTTCGCCACGACGCGAACCACTACAAACCACCTTAAACAGTGTTTTTCGAGTGGCTGGAGTGGTTTTGGGAATAGTTTTAGATATCCGTGGTGTAATTCTGAGTGATTCACCCTATCGCATTGCGATCTGATCGCTCTATCAGTTTTTCGCAAAAAATTTGTCCCTTCAAGTAAAACCTCTAAAAACCAGATTTTATCAGATTTCGGTCACTCTGCACGGGTTTCTGAGCGGTTGAAGTTATTCTGTAGTCGTAAAATCGTTTCCCCAAAATTTCGACTTGGAATTCAAATTTGGACGAATTGAATTTTGGACGAATTGCATTGTGGACGAATTGCATTTTGGACGAATTGCATTTTGGACAAATGCCATGGCACCGCAAATAGCGCCCAACGGGCGCAGCTACGGTCGTGAGTACTATTAAGCACGTGGCGTGTCAACACGTCAAAAGACCAAATCGAGATCTTCGTATAGAGACGAATTCGTTTTAAAAAACATTTAGTTTCAATTTTTTTGTTTATTTGGGCATTTTCTGTTTTGGTTATAACTTTTCTTAGGTAAGCTGTGATCGACTTCTTTGATACCATTAGAAAAGCTCTAAGTTTGCGCTTCGATTTGAAAAAAATCAAGCTCTGTTAGAAATGTAAACAATTAAAAAAATTTGAAACTTTAATTATCGTTTTGGAGAGTAGTTGCTAACTTAAAAAAATTATTTCTCAAAATTCTACGCCAAAAACTTTTTTAGTTGGCAGATCGTAGTAAGTTCACTCAGTTTCTATTTTACATAAAGTTTTTTCCAAAATCTGCAGTCCTCATCGAGAAAATGGACGATTTGCAAAAAAAATTCCCGGTATTCAGTAGCTTTTGGCCTGAAACTTAGTTATGATTTCTCTTTACCCTGCGCTGACAGTTCTTGTTGGATAGCCAAGAGACGGAAGATCATTTTGACAAAACTTGTAATAAAATAGGAAAAAAGGTTGCAGTGACGAATCCCCCCCCACGGGGACTGATCAGGTGGAGGAGAAAACTTATATTCGTGTTTACTCGACCCCGATTTCATAGAGAAAGACCGCGCGTTTTTTTGGTTCTGAGAAAAAAAATTATTTCGGAACGCAAGGGGGTATCATGGTTTTCCTAGTGAAAAATTGAAAAATTTTAATTGGGCCTTTCGATTTTAAAAGGGAATAAGGGCTGTATTGGGAGGGGAAGGGAATAAAAGGGGGCCACTTTTATGGCAGAACGTTAAAAATTCAAATTTGTACATTGCGTTTAGGCATCCTAACCACTTTAGGCATCCATAAAAAGTTATAGGCATCCAACAATACTTTAGGCATCCATAAAAGTTTAGGCATCTTAATTTATTCGATAACAACATGTAACAAGAGTAACAAGAAAATTTTGCGCTACTTGCATTTGACCCTCCTTATTAAAAAAATGTATTTGCTTATACCATGCTTACGGATCTACTGGCTTATACCTACTGGCCTTTGAAAATAATGTTTTTCAAAGTGTCTAGAAACCATTTCAAGTATATATTTTGTCATAAAGAGACTAAAAAGTAATCAAAAAGGGACAAAGGGCTTGTATTGGAGGGGAAAGACAAAAGAGGGGCCACTTATATAGAGGCCAATTAGCAAAAATGAAGATGTTGAATAAGTTTTGAAAACTGGGGCTACCGCATAAATAAACTCTGTATGCATATTTTTCATGAATCCAGAGTCACTTTCGAGTGATTTGTGTCTAAGGTATGTGTGTGTGCGCATCTCAACTCCAAGCCCTGCGCTCCCGAAGGGGCGCAGGGGGATTGAGAGTTAGAGATGCGCGCACGCACTTACCTTAGACATGATTCGAGAAGTACACTTGATCATAAATGCGTATAAAGTCTATTTTTGCCACGGCCCGAGTTGAAAAACATGGTAAAACAGCCAAAAACTTGTATAGTGGTTGGAGACTGGTTCTTTTATTATTTTCTTCCTCTCCATTACAGCCCGAAGTTTCAAGGAAATTGCTTTTTGCAGTTATTTATAGCGAAATAATTACTTTAAAATTGTTTTCGACTACTTCTAAAGAAGTCATGGACCTTTTTATGGATGCCTAAAGTATTTAATGGATGCCTAAACTTTCTATGGATGCCTAAAGTATTTGTGGATGCCTAAACTGCAATTGAGCCAATTCGGCTACCAGAATATTTCCAATATTCTTAGAAAGTGTCGGGAGTATTTGACGAAACATGTCAATATATTGGAAATTGTCTGGTAGCCGCCAATTTTGCCAATACAGCGTTGAAAAATATCACGCGCCAAGTTTGAAGGCAAAATAGCAAGAAATAGGTGTAGTTTTAAAAATATAATTGTTTCTCCCAATTTCAATATAGTGGTCAGCCAGTTGATAGCTCATTAGAAACTAAAATTTATACTACATGCTGGCGCAAAGAAAATAAAAAAGTTTAAAAGTGAACACCGAGAACAAGAAGTTTTAAAAATTTGACGGCAGACTTAATGATTTTGACGGGTGTTTTTCGATTGAGTCATTTTTGTTTGAGACAAATTTATTTTTAAATTGGCGCACTGATGTCAGCAATTAGCACTAATGCATAGACGAAAAACGGATGTGAAAAAGGAAATTGAATTACGGCATCGTAAAATTGGTCGGTGGAAATTGACCGGCGGAAAATTGTCCCGGGTCAACGGTTGATGAAATGGCTTGTTCACGTTGTCAAAGTTCGAGTTAAAGTTCGGGATTTTGGTTGCGTGAACACCTCTGATCCTAACTCGAACACTACTTCTAACTCTAACTCGAGGATGTTCTGTACCTCAGTTAGAGTTAGACTTCGAGGTTAAATTTGAAGGTGGATGCATTACTTGGATTCCTTGTAGCAAATCCCCCAAATAAACTAACTTTTAGTGGCTTTAGACGCTTGGGGTGAGATTGTGAGCTATCTAAGCTATATACATGAAAATTGAAGCTCGAACTCTGCCTCTAACTCGATGTACGTGAACAACATCGAGTTAGAGTAAGAGGTAGAGTTCGGGTTTTTGAGTACATGACCTCTTACCCGAACTCTAACTCGAACTCTAACAACGTGAACAAGCCCTAACGGTATAACTCATGAAGGACGTGAGCTCACCTCACGTAAGGAGAGTTTTTTGAAATTTTCACGCAACCTCATATTTCATGAGCTCACTTCGTCCTCAACCTCATGAGGTTGTGTAAAAACCTTTACGATTTCGGGTGTATTTGGCAATCAAATTATTCATTAATTTATAGAATTCGACGCTATCAAAACTGCAAAGAATGACTGAGAAGGCTGAGGAAAAAAAATCGTCTCCGGATCCGATCGCCTCGAAGAGTGATGCTGTAGCTCTTGCGCCAAACAAGACTGAAACTAAGCATTTGTTTGGTGTCCTCCGGTGGAGCGTGGTGTCACTGGCATCGTAAAGTGGTTAGCAATTTCAAAGGTTTTCTTAGTGAAATTCATCGTTCCAAATTTTCTCTTTTTATAGCTTTGGGTTTATTGAGCAGAGAGAAAGAACCAGATTCTTTGTGCATAGCGTCGCCATTGTTCACCATGGTCGACTTTTCTTGGCCTCCATCTGGGACAAGGTATTTTTAAAGTTTTTCTGTTCACATAGTATGTCTTTTCTCAAGGTTGAGTTTGATGGTTCCTGCGGAAAGGGTCTGAGGCTGATGCGGTGTCTGGTTTGAATGGCTCTGCTATCGGTTTTTGTCTCCGTGCTCTCCAATGGTCGCGTCGTCCTCGAAATAAGATGATGAAGGCGGTGAAAAGTCTGACGTAAGAAATTTGTCCATTATGTCATACTCGTATCTAAATTTGTTTAGAAATCTGATGACTCATGGAGATGATCAAAGTCAGTCGAGTGCTGAAAGAAACGTAGGAGAAGCCGGCTAATGCTGGTAAGCGCAATGGTAATAAATACACAAAAGTTTACATCGTGCTTTGATTAATTGTTCACTGCAATAGGCGGCGACAGAAAGCAGCCGAAGTCGATGACAAGCAGGTTTCGAAGTCAGATGTCAAGCAAACTCCAAAGCTGGTGCCAAGCAGCCATCCAAAGATGTTGGAGAAGCCAGTTGCGAAGTCAGATGCCAAGCAGTCTTCGAAAGGTCTCTAAGAGAGGCTCTAAGAAAAGCGATGCGGAAAAAGTCTGGTGGTGCTTAGATCTGAGCTTGAAACACGTAAAATTGGTCAGATTCTCATATTGCGCAATCGCTGTCGTGGAGCTCTGTTTTGTCTTTGACTGTAGTAGAAATAAATATTGTTCAATACTTATATCCATTCTGATTGGAATTTTTACGGACAAGGCCACAATCCCGGGCCACAATCCCCGGGCTTCAATATCCGGCCACATATTCCTGGGCACAATATACCGGTATAATGTCCCCGTGGACAATATTACGCACTAAATTTAATCAAATATATCTCAGCAGAAGCTACGCGTGGTAGTTTTATTTTGAAATGTAGGTTCAAACCCTTGTCAATGTCTCCCATACTGCAATATAACATACAAAACCTATTTTACTATTATCAAACATTTCAGCAGACCCGAATTAGTCGAAAACAGTTTTGGAACGTGAAAAACGTGGAAATTTTTTTAGGGATAGCTCACAAGTTTATTATGGGCTGTAACTAATCACGCCTCAAATTACTGATTCACCAGTCAAATTGAATTTTCGATCAAAATACTCTTTACCCCGTCAAATTAGATTTACCCCGTCAAATTTAATTTATTCGGTGAGATACTGCAGTAAATATTGCGGGAATCTGATTTTATAGTAAAAATGACTTGGATCCGCGCAAAAATCCAGCCCCAGAGTGCCAGAAGCCCTGAAAGTTGGTTGTTTAGGTTTACCAAGGGGGAGTGAACTTTTGCGAAATTCGATTGAGCGATCAGATTGCGGTCCGATGGGCTTAATGCTCAGAATTTCACCTTAACCATGTCTTAATCATCTTAAACTACCCAAGCACTGATTTAGGGTAGGTGACACTGGTTGTGAGAGTTTGGGATGGTTTTAGGGTGATTTAGAAGGTTGATAATGGTAGAGGGTGTAATTCTGAGTGATTAAGCCCATCGGACCCGAATCTGATCCGCCAGCGAATTTTTGCAAAAAGTTTACCTCCCCTTAGTAAAACCCCAAAAAACCAACTTCAGGGCTTTGGCTACCTGGGGTGGGATTTGAAGCGATCCAAGTCATTTGACTATAAATTCGGATTCCCGCAAAATTTACTGCAGATCTCACCGAAATTCAAATTTGACGGGTAAATCAGTAATTTGGCGGGTAAAACCATTTGAGCGTTTATAATGGACCACTGGAATGAACAAATTGTTCCATTATTTGTTAATATGACATCTTCATGAAAGATAGCTTACTAATGTTCAATGAAAGCGCTTATCATTTTTTTTGAAATGACCAAGAGCCAGACTGAAGAGCCCACGTAGAACCGCAATTTTTTTGGCCAATTCACTTTTGACGTAAATTTACTTTTTGCCGCAAATTACTTTTTTTCGAAACTTTTAAATTTTTTCGCAGCTAATATACAGGTGTAACCCCTGCCAGGTCGGTTCGTTTTTGGGTGGCATCCTCGGAAACCTCCTCAACAATGCCGGCTGTGATAAGAGAAACACAAAAAGCTCTAGTGCTAACGAGTGCCATCGATTTTCTGAGAATCGGATGTGCGAGAGGCTACTAATCAAATTTTTTCATAGTGGCCGCGTTTTTTTTTTTTTTTTTTTTTGTTTTTTTTGTTTTTTGCCAACCCTGTACCATGTTTCGCTTTTTTGCAGTTCAGGGTTTTCATTATTATGTGAAACAAATATTTTAATTCAGAGGTAGTACTCTTGGCCAGTCTGGGACAGCTCCGCTCCAGCCAGAGCGAGCGGAGCGAATTTTCATAAGCTCGGAGCGGAGCCAGAGTGAGCTGAAAATATAAAATCTCGAGATGAGCCGGGCTGAAAAACTTTTCGGAGCCGAGCCAAAACTAGGAAAATTTATTTGAAATAGTTAAGTAAATTGGTTTTTTGCTAACTAATGATCGGGATTGTGGATTATTGAAAATGAATGATCTGTATTTTGGTTTTTTGATCTGCTTTCAAAGCATTTAGTCCAGGGATGATCGAGAATTGAAGAGCAAACCAGAAAAATAATATAATATTAAAAATAAATATCTTATAAAAAAGAGCCAGAGCACTCCAGTTCGGAGCCGGAGCTGAGCAAATTTTTTGAAAGCTCAGCGGAGCTGAAGCGAATTTTTTGAAAGCTCGGACCGGACTGGAGCATATTTTCAAAAGCTCGGAGCAGGAGCCGGAGCTGAGATTAAAATTGGGAGCTGAGCCCGAGCCGAACCGTAAATTGGATTCCCAAGACGCTCTTGGCACTGGTGAATTTATCTACACTTAATTCATTACACTAATCATCTACATCGAATCATTATACATTTTGGCATTCTGTTTGTAACCTTTTATAAGAGTTTAAGCAAGTTCCAACTTTACATTAATGGAGGGTGAAGGTTTTTATATTTCGAAAAGCTTGATTTTCATGTAATGTTTTAGCACAGATCTTATTAAATCAGTTTAAGGATAACATGGTGAAAAATGCAGCGATTGAGATATAACAGAGCAAATTAAATCAAGTTGCTGCTTTCCGAAAAAAAACAGGAAATAGTTCAAGATATCTAGATGGTTGCTTATGGGAAGAACAATTTAGAGGGGTAAGGTCGATTCATCGATGCAACATTCATCGACCATAAAAATTTGATGCAAATCATCGCTGCAAACTCATCGCCAACAAAACTCATCGCCAAAAAAACTCATCGCTTGCAACTCATCGCCGGCAAAATATGATGGCAAAACTCATCGCAAAAGCAACTTATCGCTTGCCAAACTCATCGACAAATTTTATTGTGATTGTTGTTCGACACTTATATTCGCCGATTGCTATTCATCGACACTTGTGTTCGTCGATAGTTTTATTCTGATTCATACTATGCTGTCCTTGTAGATCAATTTTTTTCTTTTTTAAACTGTTTTATAACTATGCTTGGAGAGTTGAATAATTTATATCTTGTCTATTAATCGAGTCAAGTGAATAAATAGAGTGTGCTTTTTATTTGTTTATGGTTTTAAAGAAGTTATGAGATACTAGGCTGCAGCGTATTTTACGCCTATGTCGTTTGGGAACATTAGTGTTTCGGATACTATCTCCGTTGTTCGGGAGAACATTCACCCTACCTGTCACCCAAGCTACTTCCTACCTCGCTACCTCGCTATCCTCGCCTATCCTCACCTATTTGGCCTATTCCTCGTTACCCTTGCCTACTACACCTTCCTCCCTACCTTGGCCTTATTCACCCCCCCTCTCCCCTCGCTTCGCCTACTGGGTACTTGCATATCCTCGCTTATCCGCTACGCTTGTATATCTCGCTTATCCTCGCCTACCCTCGCCTATTTCGCATATATAACGTACACCAGACCCGGTCCCCAGGTGTACGTATTCAAAAATTGACTGTAATGATTCCCCTGGACACTTGACTATCCTATCTGGCTACCTACCCACCTTAACTGGCCATTTAGCTACCTACTGGTAGAAAGTGGGCTTGAACCAAAAACCACTTTAAACCAGGCTAAATCCACCATCTCCAATTTGGAAGGCAGAGATAAAGATTTTCAGAGCAACTTAATTTTTAATTGTTTTTGCTTAAAAGAAACGGTGATGTTGTAAGCTTTGACGGTTCAGCAGAGATATCTGACATTAACTTGCAAACAAGGCAGAAAAGTGGTTTTGAACACAAAATCCACCTTAATACAGGCTAAAATCAACCATCACGATTTGAAGGGCAAGGAAATTTTTTTTAGAAACAAGTTTGATTTTACGCATTTGTCTTAAAGATAGCTAAGATTTTTGAACTTGAGTGTTCCGGAAAGATATCAGACAAAAATTGCAAAAGTGACAAAAATTAGGTTGTAAAACAATAATTTTATAAAAGTGTGAAGGACGGAAAAAGCAAAGAACGATAAGACAAAGTGTCGATGAACAGATAATCGACGAAATAGAAATGTCGATGAATAGACAATCGACAAATTAAGTATCGGTGAATAAATAATCGACGAATTAAAGGCATCGATGAGTTGAGCTGGCGATGATTTTGCCATCGATGATTTTGCCGCGATGAGTTTTGCAAGCGATGAGTTTTTTTGCGATGAGTTTTGTTGCGATGAGTTTGCAGCGATGAGTTTTGCATCGATAAATAATTTTATTGTCGATGACTGTTGCATCGAGAATCGACCTGTACCCTTCTAGAGGGGACCGGATATACTGGAGATTATCTTGCCAAGCTAGAGCCGATGAGATGTTGGATCAAAAATGTCCAGGTTGTACAGATTTCACTATATGCAAGCTTAAAAGAGCTTTTTTCACAGGGAGAGCCGTAACTTTTAATGGGAAGCTGTCAGTCACGCCGAACACAACATTGGGTGATGTGCCCGTGTGGAGCTAAAGAGATTGCAAGGTTGGTTCAGAGGAAAGCAGTCTTGAGTAAGGAAGCGCCTCGTCAATCGTTGCAGATTGCATAGCTGAGTGTCAGAAGAAGTCAAACCTTGTGCGTCGTTCACTTTTAGCCAGAAAATTTGCAGCATTCGCAACGAAGAAAACCTTGAGCCAGCCAATCGAAGAATGTGCATTGATTTAGAGATGTTAAAGGTATTGAGGAATAAAATTTTAGGTCGAGACAAAAGCAGGGAATATCGAGTGCTAATCGAATCCGGAGAGCCAACAACAAGTAATGGAACTGAGTCGTTTAAATGGCAAATATCCGGACGATGCGGCATCTCAATCCGACAATCTGGAAACAATGAAGGATCCGAAAGGAATTTGCTTTAGCCTCAGCAGCGAGTAGCGGCATATTGGCTGGCGAGAATACACCAAGAAGAGGTACTGCTTATCGACATGCAATAGCGGATCAAAAAGTTTGTTGCCGCTACCATGAGATTCCAACAAAGGTGGACTTTTGAAAGCGATAGCAATTAATCTAGGAAGTGTAGCAATTAACTCTTCTAATCATCGAAGGTATTTTTCAGACTCAGTCATAGCTTTAGTTCACTTTTAGTGCTCGCTGAGGATCGTGACCTGATTGTCGAAAGGCAAAAAAGCCCAAGAAATCCTTTGCTCTGCTGGACGTATAACTTTGAATGGCAAGCTTCTTTTGGGGATTTAATAATTTTGCTGCTTTTAGATAAAAATTCTGAAATAGCGGATGCTTCTTTGGATAAGATTTATGCAAATAAATTCCAAATGAATATAGAAGAGCGGGATATCAATCGACTCAAACCAAAAAAGTGGCTTATGATAAGATCATTAACTTTTATTTGAAACTAGCATGGAGCGTAGCAATGAGAATTCGAGCTGCCAAGATAATTTTTTTGTGATCTTCCTATTTTATTATTTTTAGCATATGCATTCGATACGCTGTTTTACACACAGCTGTAGAAAAGGATCAATAGCTATTTTTGAGCAAAAGTGTTTGGAAAAAGTGCCTTTGTTCTTCTTCGATATCTCTGGTGCCGATATAATAAAATTACGCCATGTTAAATTTATAGTACATGCGTAGAGTATAAGTGAACCTCCTTAAAAGTTAAATATTAAGGTAGGCTCATAGCGTACAGTGGCGCCACTTAGAAAAAAAAGGTTTGACCTTGGCCCTTCGGGGTCGCTCTGAATTATGGGTGCCTTCACGTGGCCTAGAGCGTTATTATACTTTAATCGGAGTGGAAACTAAAGCCAGTAAGAATTGTTCCGCGCTTTTGTTTAAGAGTTTTGCTGTAATCACCAATGATTTTTCTCGCAAATTTTCAACTTTTAATTCTAACTTTACGTTTTTCTTAATCCAAGGTAGTGCTGCGCTTTCACTTTATCGGTGTATCGATGACATATAACAATCTACAGTACCCCCTCACTACTTGTGCTTTCTATCGATAACGCAATGAAGTGTTTGGCAGAGCAACCCTCATTAAGCAACATTCATTTTACATTGAGTGGCATTGAGCAGGTCAAATAAAAAACGGAAAGCAGTTGAAGTGTCCCGATAATGAAAAACCCAATGAATCATCCAATTCCAAAATGGCTAATAAAACAGTTAGATAAAAGTGTAGTTTGAAGGAAAAATTAATTGTAGTGTCACAAACAGAATGCCAAAATGTAGATGAATTCGATGTATTAGGTTGTAACATAAGTTCCAGCGTTTTTTGGAATTTCAAAATTTTATTGGTGTTCATAAAAGAAACATACATCAACAGTTGATATCATCAGTAATGTAGTCTCCATCGTTATTACCACTCCTTCCATTTTTCCGGCAATTTGTCGATTCCCTTCCGCCAAAAGTCACCAGGTCGAGAGTCGAACCAATCTTGAAGCCAATCTTCGAGTTCCTCATTATTTTCAAACGTAACTCCGCGCAAATCATTGGAAAGGCAGAGGAAAAGATAGTAGTCACTAGGCCAGACCGGATATTTTCGTCTCCAGTTACAATTCGGTACAAAAATCGCTGCTTGTGGCCATGTTTCTTGGACGAGCAAGGTGCTGAGCAGCGGCAGTAAGTCTCTTTTCTTGCTTTTCCGTAAGCTCGTGGGGACCAAGCTCCAAGCCTTTGCACTTTTCCCATAGCCGCAAGGTGACGGGAAATGGTCATTGCATGCTGTCCATCTTCTCAGCCAATTCCGAGTTGTTTGACGGCCATCCTTCTCAAAAGACTCCAGACGGTCCTCATCAAACTCGACTGGACGGCCGGAGCGGGAAGCGTCTTCAAGGTCAAAGATGCCCTTTTTGAATTTGGCAAACCATTCACGGCAGTGCTTTCGCCAATAGCAGCCTCTCCGTACACAGCGCAAATGTCCCGAGCAGCTTGTGCAGCTTTTTGGCCTCGATTGAAAGCAAAAAGAAGAAGGTGTCGAAAATGTGATTTTTTGTCAACTTGACAATCCATTTCAATTGCCTATAACTGATAAAATTAAAGCACACAAGGGTAAATTATAGCGCGTATGAAAGAGCAAATACAGGGCTTCATTTTGGTAAATAACATGGCACAAGCCAGCAATCATTCGTGTCAGGAGATACCGTCAAATAAAAACGCTGGGAACTTATGTTACAACTAATAGATGAATTAGGTGTAGATGAATTCACCGTCGCCCAGTACTCTTTCACAGTGATACCTGGTGGTTTCTTATCCACTCTAATGCCCACTGTTCCTTTAAAAACTGTTGAAAAAACTATCTGAGAAACCGCACCTTTTAATTTTCGGTACTTTTATAATTCCCCCCCCCATACTCGAATTTTTAAAAAATAACCCAAAATCACCTCCCGAGCTCATTTTTTTTTGCACAACAAAATACGAAAAGCATTTCTTAATCTTTATGAATAAAAAATTGAAAGTTTGTCAAAAAAATTGCCTCTCACCCTCAGGCAAGATGGTCTTATTAGGGTATTTTTCACCAATTTTGGCCTTTTTTAAGTCAAATGAAGGTAAAAATGATAGATTTTGAACAGATTTTACTTTCTGGGCCTACCGCATAAATAAACTCTGGTATGCATGCTTTTTCCTGCATCCAGTGTCACTTTCGAGTGATTTGTGTCTAAGTATGTGGTGTGCGCATCTCAACTCCAAGCCCCCAAGCCCCTGCGCCCGAAGGGGGCGCAGCGGGCTTGTTGCTTTTTTGGCGCAGGGGGCTTGGTTGGTTAGAGATGCGCGCACAGACTTACCTAGACATAATTCCGATTAAGACTCTTGATGAAAATGCATTTAGAGAGTCTTTTTGCCCAGCCCAGCAAGAAAAATGTGATAAATCACCCGAAAATGACCCCCAAATACCCGAAAAGACCATTTATCCCTGAGAGACGGAGGCAGCTTTTTTTGGCAAAGTTCAAAATTTTTTATTCAGAAAGTGTTCAGAAATGCTTTTCTTATCGTGTTGAGCAGAAAAATGAGCTCGGGGTGATTTAGGGTCAATTTTTAAAAAATCCGAGTATGGGGGGGGGGACTATAAAAGTACCTAATTTTCAAATAAATCAAATTTGAAATTCGTGCCAAATAAGATTTCCTTAATGAGGGTGCCCAATGAACAGTAACCGTGCATGCACTCTACATCCACTATTTTTTTCATTTATCAGGTAAAATATTTTCAATTTCATAATATTTTCAAATAGTTAGCTAGATTGAGGTTGTTTAGAGCAGTTTGGTCGAACTAGAGCTGTTTTAGATGCTTTCAGTGGTCCGGGAGTTTGAAGTGGTTTGAGTTAGTTAGAGGTAGTCTAAAATTGTTTAGGATATGAATCTTTGAGAATATTTACTTAATATGAGGGCACATCTACTGGCCATATCTAGTCTCGCATGGAAATGTTTAAAATCAACTTAAAACTAATCTAAACGTCGCTAGTGCGGATCCTTCTGGTGCACACTTTATGTTTTTTCACTGATTGAGTTGAACTTATAGTGTCCTTGGTCTAAAAATATCGATGAATTGATTAAATTTGTGTTGTGTTATGAGAGCGGAGCAGAGAGAGAGAGAGTTACAGAGCGAACCAACCAGAATGATTTATAACGGAAGGAATGAAAACAATGCCAGACCTTAGAGCAGTTGCTTGGGAGTATTGATAGAGTTTTAAATAATTCAGAGTCGAGAGATATGAGGACCTAGCAAGAGAGAAGACTTACAAGAGTGGATACAAAGAGAGAACGATAGATGAATTGATTTCCTTCCAGAGAGCCATATTTTTTAGAGTCGCTTCATTGTATCCATTTTTCTGCACTGATTCGAGTATGCTGAAGATGGTTTGACAGTGGTAAAATCAGGTTTTACCAAGAAAATTTAAGTTATTGCTAATTGTTGATTTATCAAAATCAATCGTTAGTAATAACTCAAAAATTTCTCGGTAAAACGTGATTTTACCACTGTCAAACCATGTTCAGGATGCTCGAATTAGTGCAGAAAAAATGTTTTTGAACCCGAAAACGTGAAAAAAGATTTTTGATCCAAGTGGACGACCACTTGTTTGGTCACACTGCATGATGGGGTTAGTAATTCTAAGGGTTGATTTAGGTCGCTGGTTCGAATCCACCTGAGCGCATACCTTTTTTTACCATAATGAAAGATATAAAAAGCAAGCGTTCGACTTTTCATGTCATTTAAGTGAATATGCCCTACTCTGACTCACCTTGATATCAATCTGTCCAGGTAGTAGCCACCAGGGTTCGACAAATGTGCCCTTTCAGGGCACAATGTGCCCTTTTTTTTTAATTTTCACAGTTCAAAAAAATATGTGCCCTACAAAGGCACAATGTGCCCTTTTAGGGCACATTTTTTTCGCGCCATATTTATGTGCCCTTTCTAGGGCACAATGTGCCCTAAAAAGGGCACATTTTTTTTGGTCTCAATTTATGTGCCCTTTTTAGGCACATCGGTCAGAAAATGTGCCCTTTTAAAGGAAAAATGTGCCCTTTTCTTTTCAAAATTTTTGTTACTTTTTAACTTTTTTTTAATTTTTTTTGTTTTTACAGATTTTATTCATATTTCGGCCTATACATGTTTTTATAGTTTACAATATAAATACTTAAAATAATCGCGGTAAATATCAGTGTTTGCATGTAAATTGAGCATTCTCATTTCTAGATCTATATTTCTCTGCTTTAAAGCGGCTCTTTTCTTAGCAGCATGTCGCATGCGGTTGCGAATGCACATCCACAGAGCAATTAACAAGGCCATGAGGAAAATCATGCCACCTAAGCCATAAGTCAGCCAACCAACAAAGGTTGCGTTTGAGTTAAGCCATGCCTGTAGTTGTGGAAAGCCACTCCACACGGCCCTACTCGCAATACCAGTGCCGAAAGAGGATACTCCACCAGATATGAAAGCCTTGGGCTTTATTGACTTTAGGTCCACCCCCCCCCCCTCAAAATTTGCCTTGGTCCCCCTTTGGATTTTTTTCAATTTTTTGTCACAAAGAGAACTCTTTGCTACGTCTTCCATCTTACATTTTTTCATTGTTTTTTCATAATTACTCTCATTTTTCGTTTCATTGTAATTACAGATCACGATGCAATTATCTCTTGTGGAAACTACGTTATGGCTAGACATTCTCAAGCTTCGGATGATTGATCTTTGTGCTCTAAGTGAAGAGGAAGTCCTTCGTTTCTTCGTTGGTCAGCGACTGCTCAAGAACAAGATGAACTGTGACAAGTGTGGAAAAACAATGAGGATAAAGAAGCGAGCGAAGATGATTGATAGAATATGGGTAAGCTTAAGTTGCATATTTAGCATAAAGATGGGAAATTTAGTGGTCATGCAAACAAAATCGAAAGCAGTGCACAAACAAATCGATACGCTCAGGTTCCTTCTTTGCCAACTCCCATCTCAAGTTCTCTCAACTTCTTCTTCTGCTCTATGTGTGGGCCAAGAACTACAGCAACATGCAGGCAGCATATGAAACTGGAATAAGTGAGCGACACGTCGTTGACTGGTTTAATTTGTGCCGGGATTTTTTTTTTAATTTTCTGACTTGAAAAGAAACAACATGTTGAACCCGAAAGTTTAACGATTTTTCGTTCAAAAATAGCATTTTTCAGTTTTAACCATTTACCAATACTTTAAAATCAAATCTTGTACCGGACTATTACAACCCTCCCCAAATTGTGTAAAAATAAATGAATCACTATTTGCGAATGCTTTCAATATATTCGCTCACCTTGTGCTGAAGAAGAAGCACTATTATTCACTTCATCGTTCTCGGCCACTCCATACAGAGCAACACAGATGAAAAATGCAAAGCAGAAGCTTAAAAACTTTATTGTTGATGATGACTCAATCATTAGCAGCTCCAATGCTCGCGCTGCTTTATTCACTCTTGAGAAAAAAATGACCGAGATGAATAAAAAGTAGCACTTTGATCAGCTTTTGTGGACACTCAAATAAGAAACCAGTTATCGTCCTTGTGCCGAAAAGTTAAGCGTTGGAACTTAAAAGAGGTGAAAAACAGAATAAAAGCAAACCTTATAATTTATTTTAGATAGTAAACGCTGTCCAAGCTGAAGTTTTGTTGCTAGGAGATGGTTTACAAGGCTGTGTTTCCTTATTCACAGCAATATAGTGGTTCACACATGTACTTTGAAGCTGAACCTGTAACTGTGGAAATAGCTGCTGGAATTGCCATCTATAAAAATCTAGCAACTAGTAATTCTTTAAATACCTTGGAATTCTGGAAGACGTTCGAAAAAAGACTTCTTATGCTAGCTCGAGTTGCTAAAAAATATTTGCCCATACAGGCTTCAAGCACGCCGAGCGAAAGAGCTTTTTCGCTACTGCGCCTTAACCTTATTTTAACTATGTATAGGCCGCTATATGAATAAAATCTGTAAAAAACAAAAAAATTAAAAAAAAGTTAAAAAAAAAGTTAAAAAAAGTAACAAAAATTTTGAAAAAGAAAAGGGCACATTTTTCCTTTAAAGGGCACATTTTCTGACCAATGTGCCCTAAAAAGGGCACATAAATTAAGACCGAAAAAAATGTGCCCTAATTAGGGCACATTGTGCCCTAGAAAGGGCACATAAATATGGCGCGAAAAAAATGTGCCCTAAAAAGGCACATTGTGCCCTTTGTAGGGCACATAATTTTTCAAAAATACGATGTGCCCTGAAATGTGCCCTTTAGGGCACATTTGTCGAACCTGGTAGCCACCCCAGGTTCGGGTTGAGTAGGTAAAATCGCACTTTCGGACTTAACAAACCAATTCCTCGCACAATTTTAAGTTAGAAAAAATGGTTTATTTTTCGTACTCATTAAATTTTAATTTTGTAGGCCATCCAGGTGGACATCCACCTGACCAGGAGGTAACCACCACACGTTTTGGGGTTTTTGTGGGTGAAATATTGATTTTGGTCCTAACAAACCTAATTCCCCACGTAATTTCAAGTTAAAAAAATGGGTCATTTTTTAAGAATTTTTTTTTAGGTTGGGTTTGGTTTAGTTTTTTAATATGGGTGCCAGTGCATTTACATCAGGATTGGACCACCTGGGCACTGAGAGCTGATAAAGACCACTAATGGTATCACTACCAAGACTATAACCCCTATGAGTATAATTAAGAAAAATTTTACTGGAGGTACTATAGAAACCAGGAGAAAGAAATGGAAAGAGGAAAAAGTTGGAATGAGAAGGTCTTTGACACAAAAACGACTACAAAGTGCCTTACTAAAAGAAATTTTACCAAATATGCTTTTACGAAAAAAATTTTACCAAATATTCCTTTAGTTTTTTAATATGGGATAATATTATGGGATAATATATTTTAATAATATTAATATACCCCTCGATAGTAGATACCCTTAGCGCACATTTGGTTGGTTTCACTTTAAATAAGGCAAATCATACCCCCGATAGTAGATACCCCTGATAATAAATACCCCTCGATAATAGATACCCTCTGACTCTTACACTGACCTTTATTTTGCCCTCGATAACAGATACCTCTGACACTCAAGTCTAAATAAAAAGCCATTTCTTTTTTAAAGTGTAATTTTGGAAATTATTTGTTCAGATTTGCCTATTTTTTTAAATTGGCGCTTATGTTTGGCTCGAAATATCGCGATATTATTTTAATTCGTTAGTTCATTGAGATTCATTGCACTTAAATATTCCTTTACCAAAAGAAATTTTACCAAATATGCTTTTACCAAAAAAATTTTACCAAATGCGCTTTTACGAAAAATTTTTTACCAAAAAGTTTTTTCACCAAATGTGCTTTTTACCGAATATTTCTTTACCTTTTTCGGTACAGCCCAGTTCGCCCTTTAAAGGGGCATGCTCGTCGCCGATGGGAATATTTTGAAAGGCGGGTACCAGCGAAATTCAAATGAGAACTAATTTAACGAAATTTTGGAAAAGTCGAGGAAAAATTATATCTGCAGTGGGAATCGAACCGACGACCAACTTTCGCAGTTCACCGCCGCTATTCCACTAGGCCACCGATGTTATTGAAAGGAAGGAGAGTTTTTGATTACTTATTGCCCGCACGGTACTCAACTAAAATTTATTCTGAAATAATTCTCGTTTGAATTTACCTGGTACCCGCCTTTCAAAATATTCCATCAGCGACGAGCATGCCCTTTAAAGAGTAGGTTTTGCTTGCTATTTTTTTGCTAGAAAAACAGGCAGCAATTTAGCGCTGAGCAAATTTTTTCCAGGTGAAACCCACGTTTGGCAAAAAAAATTTTTGCCAAATTTTGATTACAGTCGACCCTCGATAGTAGATACCCCCGATAATAGATACCCCTCGATAGTAGATACCCTTAGCGCACATTTGGTTGGTTTCACTTTAAATAAGGCAAATCATACCCCGATAGTAGATACCCCTGATAATAAATACCCCTCGATAATAGATACCCTCTGACTCTTACACTGACCTTTATTTTGCCCTCGATAACAGATACCTCTGACACTCAAGTCTAAATAAAAAGCCATTTCTTTTTTAAAGTGTAATTTTGGAAATTATTTGTTCAGATTTGCCTATTTTTTTTTAATTGGCGCTTATGTTTGGCTCGAAATATCGCGATATTATTTTAATTCGTTAGTTCATTGAGATTCATTGCACTGTTACTTTATGCTTTTGTTCTGGCTGCTTACGTCAATATTATTTCTCAACAATCCAAATACAAAACGTTTTTCCACGTTCAGGTACCCGATGGATAATTCGCGAAGAAAAAGAAAGATAGATTTGGAATAATATATTAAAATAATATCGCGAGATTTCAAAAGCCTTGGATGAAGCTTTCTCGCAGGATGGTCAAAAGAAAAAGAAGCAGAGCTCTCTCAGTGATTTCTTAAAACCGCTAACCTGATCCTTGTTTGATCGCAGTTGTTATTCTTCGTTAGTTGAATAAAGTATCACTGTTTGGTTAGCATTCACACCGTTCCCACTTTACCCTCGATAATGGATACTTCTGACCCAAAATTTGGTTGTCTGTCTCTCGATAGTAGATACCCCGATAATAGATACCCCTCGATAGTAGATACCCTTAGCCCAGTCCGAGGGGTATCTACTATCGAGGTCGACTGTATGTAAATTTCCTTTTAGCTAATTTCGATCGGGCAATTTTTGCTTTGGTAATATTCGTTGCGGTAAATTTCGTTTCGGCAGTTCTCGCATTTGGCAAATTTCGTTTTTCGCAAGTTTCCCCTAGCCCTTCCGCTCAAAGAAACTCACGTAGAAATGCTTTTTATGCATTCAGAGTCACTTGCTCGGAATTATGTCTAAGTTATGTGGGTGTGCGCATTTCAACCCCAAACCACGAAGCCCCCTGCGCCCCTTCGGGTCATATCAAACATTTATTGTAACCCATCTAAAAAACCAACTGATCAGAAAAATAAACTTTACAATTTGGGAAACACTGAGAAATACTCTTATTTATGTATTTACTGCGGGAAATCAGTATTTTGGTGCGTGTTTTTATTCACAACCACAAATATTATTGTCAAAGAGGCCTGAATTTTGCGGGAATTCAAATTTTCTAGTCTGAAAACGACTTAGGTTGCTTAGAATTCCACCCCAGAATAGGGGGAGACCCATTTCGGGGAAAATCGATATGCATACTTTTTCATGAATCCAGAGTCACTTTCGAGTGATTTGTGTCTAAGGTATGTGTGTGTGCGCATCTCAACTCCAAGCCCTGCGCCCCCGAAGGGGCGCAGGGGGCTTGAGAGTTAGAGATGCGCTCACTTACAACGCAAAATACTTTTTTCTTACCGCAAAAATACTTTTTCTTACCGCAAAAAAATTTCTCGTCGTTTTTAGGGGAGGGCGCAGAGGGCTTGCCACGGCCTATGTTGAAAAACATGGTCAGACAGCCAAAACATGCCAACATTTACTTTTTTAACGTTTTGCCATAAAAGTGGCCCCTTTATTCCCTTCCCTCCCAATACAGCCCCTATTCCCTTATAAAAGTTTTGGCGCCAATTAAAAAAATATTTTTTTTTTAAATTTTTCTAAAATTTTACCGTGGGGGACCAAGGCAAATCGCGAAAAAAAATTCACTTTCACAGAATCTGTTGATTATTTCCCGTGAAAATCGGGGTCGAGAAACACGAATATGCAATCGGTTTTTAAAAATTCTCCTCAAAAGTGGGTCAGCCGTGGGGGATCAAGTAAAGTGTTACCTTCAGCACTGCTTTACTGTCAATTTTTTTTTAAATTTTACCCATACTATTGACGTTTCGTAAGGTTCGCTAACTTCTCACAGGCAAAAGTGCGTGAGAAATCAGATAAATATCGCTCTACGGAGAAATCACTTCAGAAAATTAGGCAACTTGGAAGGTTTGATCAAGGAAGAAAATAATATTTTCAAGAGGTCGGCTTTCGGTATTATTCCGAAACTTATTTTTTGTGATTATTATACATGATATGTGAACATATACTGAAAATTACGCCAGGTATATTTTGAGCATGAATCTATAAATCATCATGCAAACTAGAATTGTGAAAAAGCGTCAGTTCCAAAATAATACCTCAACGTTCCGGGACAGCCCTGGGTAGGATGACATCGAATTGCACATGGCTGAATGTTTTTTTAAATTTTAGCTTTTACTTAATACTATCATTTTCTTTGTTTGATCATTTATAACGAAAGCACAGAATCTTGCTACATTTCACTATACAAAACGTGTGACTTGTATAAAAATGTTAGAAAAGACACCCCCTTTGTTGGATGGGGCCCATAAATCTAACCAGTCAAATAAATACCACGAAAACGGAAATTAGGCCTTTTTAAGCCCGTTATTAAGCTGTGATAGTTGTGAAACCCTGGCCTGATAGCCTTGTTAGGGATTCAAGCGTGTAAGAATCATTTTGACACCAAAATTGTGAATAGGCCTAAAGTGACCCCTTTAAGTAAAATATAGTAATATAGATTGAACGTCTTAGAGGGGTCTCTAATTATAGACCTCCGTCGAGAGGGGGGGGGTTCTATAACTAAAGACGGGTCTATAATTTTTTAACATACCCCGAGGGTGGTCTATAATTAGAGACGGGTCTCTAATTAGAGAAAATACGGTATTTTGACAATAATATTGGTCGGATCAGTTCAGATCGATCTGAACTGATCTGATCTTTGGCGATCTGATCTTTTCCCACCTCTGATCCTAGCATACGCCGCTCGTCGGCCTACACTTTTCTACACTTAAAAACACAACAGCGAGATCCATGTAAAAACAATCAGCTTGGGGGTCCAAAGTGAATTTTTGTGACTTTTTATAACAGAAATTATTTTTTGCTTTAAAATGGGTTAAAAGTGAAGATAAATTATTTTAACGATTTTTTTTTGCAAAAATCAACAGGAAGTACCAAAGCATATTTTTTTGGCCAACCCTCGAACACCTATAGAGTAGAGTTGGCTCGGAATCGATATTTCGACCGGAACCGGAATTTTAGATTTGTGAAAACCGGAACCAGAACTTGATTTTGTAGAAATCGGAATCGGAACCGGAATTTCACTTTTTCCAAAACCAAAATCGGAGTCGAAAAAAAAAAGTTTTCGAAAAAATCGCTGCCGGTTTACATGATTTTTTGTATATATTGATATTTAACCAGAAAAATATGTTCAAATGTTCAAAATATGCGTTCAAAATCAGCCGAGCAAGAGCATAATTATGATAGAGTTGGGCTCGGAATTGATATTTGGACCGGAGCCGGAATTACATATTTTTTCGCGACCGGAACCGGAATCCAAAAAGTACCGGAATTCCGGTAAACCGGAACCGATATTCCGGGCCAACTCTAACATAGAGCCATTATTGCTATCTGTTATAAACTTAATCATCAGTAGTTTTAATGTAATAAACTGACAATGATTCAAAACATGTACAATTATTTCCTGTAGTTTTAGCAATAGAAACAGCAGTCAGCCCGCACACCAAAAAGGAGCGACCTAAATTTGGAGCAAGGCGTCAGAATTCTTTTCTCTCTGCCATTATCAAACAGAAAATCAGGGAAATCCTGAAACCGGCTGGTGCAAAAGACCATTGAGCAGACAGTGAGTTACCAAATAAAGAGAGGCATGCGCGCGTCTAGATGATATTCCTTGTGTTTTTGATCATTCGGTCACCTCCCAGCCACTAGCCCAATTTACGTCTCATTGTTTTTTGCAAGGAAAAACAGCACTAGTGGTAGCCGTGACAAGAGGACACCTTCTACTGGAAGACATCTTCAAACAACAATAGTAATAAGCATGTAATAGATAATGTTCCCTTCCTTTTCAAAGCAGGATCACTCTACTTATTATTAGTGCTCCTAATCTACTCTTATTCTTCTTATTTATTTTTTTACCTAAAGACAATTGTGAAGAGGACTTATCGTAGAAAAACTTTTGACATTGTATTTTAAATTGTAGTATTTCTTTAAAATAGCGAAAATGTGTGGTAAAGCTGCATTAGTAACCTGTACATTTGTTGCAATAATTTACACGAGTTTGGTAGCTGCAACAGGTTTTTTTATCAGTTAATTTAAAGTATTCGTGAATTGAAAATAGTGTTTGCAGATAATACAGTTAAAACAGCAGCTAGTTGGGATGCTC
Organism: Ditylenchus dipsaci; assembly: GCA_004194705.1. Classification (NCBI taxonomy): domain Eukaryota; kingdom Metazoa; phylum Nematoda; class Chromadorea; order Rhabditida; family Anguinidae; genus Ditylenchus; species Ditylenchus dipsaci. The sequence goes on from SADC01000164.1 coordinate 22,012, forward strand.
CTGTACAAACTGTGGAGCGAGAAGAATCAGTGGCTCCGATTGCTGCACAAGACGATACCTTGCAAACAGGTTGATTTTTTTAAACTCTTTGGTCCGCAGAACATGCTTAAAAGGGGGAAGCCATTTATGTCTGAAAAGTGGCCTCAATGGTGTTGCAGGTTCGATTCCACGTGGTGGCGCGCTATTTATTTTGGCTTGTTTGACCAGTTCTAGGGGTAATCGATCGATTCACCATAATCAAGCTCAAATAACCAGGATAAACCCGAACTAACAGGATGGTGCCTGAACTACTGGATACATACATATCCCCGAGACGGGGCCGGATCAGATTCTATCGGCGCCAGCGAGGCTGGCAAAAGTTACATCCTGGTTTTCAAAGAAATACTGATTTAAAAAACCCTTCCATACTTTTAAATTTTTGAATCGAGAACATAAGCTATTTACAACTCCACGATACCACACTTGGAAGCTAAAATCCAGGGCTATCTAATAAGTATGAATTTTTAATAACGTATAAGTATATATATTTTTTCATAGAGAAGTAAGCCAAGAGCGTAAGCACTAGGAGTGAACACAGTGCCGGTGCTGGTGCCGGCGCCGGTTCCAATGCGTTTTATGGATAGGAAAGATGCCGGTGCGGATCGGGGAAAATTGTCGGTGCTGGTGCCGGTGCCAAAATTTTGATCTAAATCTAGATTTTGATTTTTTCGGTAGAGATAATGAAATCATCTATATTTGTTATTTTAGTGCACAACGAAAATGATCAACACCACGCACACAGTGATCATGTGGAAGAAGAAATAGCCCAAAATAGGGTTATTCCTGAAAAAGGTAATAATTGTAGCAATTTTTTCGTTAAAGTTTAGCTATTACAGATATTATAAAAGAAACAGATAAGAACGCAATAGGAAGTGCTACAAGATTTGGAATTCCTTCAGCTGCCCTTTTTACAGTTGCTATACTCTTTATGTTAGAGTTTTGAGAGACATATAGCATATTTTAAATCAATTAATTGCTTATGAGTCAAGTCAATGCATTTAGGGATCCTATTCCTGTGCTGTACAAAAATATGTCAAAGAAGACATTTTTATAATAAAAATGTTCACCCTTCACAGTAAAATAAAATTTGACTCTCTCTTTTATAATAGGTGTACAATGTCTAATTTTATTTTGGAACAGCGGTATTTTAGCACTGTACTCTTTTAAAAAATTTAACGACCCATAAGAATAGAGTGACCAGAAAGAATACTCAATGAAAGAGTATTGTCGCCCACCAATTAAAAATTAATAAAAACCATGGTACCTTAAAAAAGCAGTACGAGAACTTATAAAATGAGGATTAGGTTGGAAATTAATTTTTTTAATTTTGTCGTTAAAGGTCGGAAAATTTTGAAGTCGAACTCGAGATTTTCGGGTGCTCAACTAAAATCTGAAAAGTGGAACCGATAGAGCTTGTGAGAGTTAAGAAAATGCAATAAACAGCTTTGCAAAATATTTACTCTGGTCTGAGATATAAGCCTTCCAAGTCGAGGGGGCCCGTTTAATAGAGATTGCCCGATTAATAGTGATAATACGGTATTATATTCTTCCTAAGCCTGTGAAGTTACAAAAAAACAGGGGGATCAAGGAAAAACCCCCATTGTGGATAAGGCCATATTACTTCAACACGGGAAAGGTAAAACTATGGATTGGCGATTATTTGGATTTGCGACTATGGATTCGCAACCATATGGGTTCGCAACCATATGATTTTTTGGAGAGTCTTTTCATCCTCGGTCATTTCGTCCACTGGTCATTTCGTTCCCAAAAGCCGACAGTTTAATTTTTTTGAACAGGTTTGAATCCTGGCGATAACAAACATATTTTTTCACGGTACTTCTTCGGAATACCCTGCGAATTTTCGAGTTGCTTGAACTTGTTGTTTTTGATTGTATTTTCGTTACGTTTTGTGTACATTTACAGGCCAAATAGAGAAACTGAAAAATTTGACGCTGAAAAGATGTTCGAGGACATCTTTACACTTGAAAAATGTGTAAAATTTGGAATCTCGAAAGTTTTCGAAATGCGCAGGGTATTAAGAAGTAACTTTTACAAATGGGTTTTTAAAAGCTTATAAAGAGACCAGCGAAAATTGACATGGTTAGGCGTACCAAATACCCATCCTGAATGGGTGTCCACCTCGACAATCACAATTCTTAGGTATTATCGTCTAGGTAACAACACCTGGTTATCACCAGGTAACACCATTATCTGGTTATAACTATTGGAGTACTACCTTCTGAGTCTACCGATTGGATATCACCTCCTAAGCAAAAATAACCACGTAGTATCTCTATCTAACCTATATGGTCGTCCTGGGAAAGGCCAATTCTAACTGCTGTTACTTCTAGGCCTGTTTTGGTGCTGAACCTATCTAACGCAGTCGTGTTGGCAAGAAATGAATTTTTCCGCGAAAAATTTCTTTAGAAGTTGATTATTTTTGTATTTATAACTATGTATATAAAGATTTTTTATATAACGGTTTATAAAGGTTTTCTGGCCCTGTCCAACAAAGAGGAGGAGGGTGGGGGTGTCGCCTTGGTCACTTCTGCTGCTTTTTTGTTGTGTTTTAGGCTTAGGCAAGGGTTGGCCAGCGTATGTTAGGACGGAATCAAAGATATTTTAGACTCATTATTGAGTCCATCCTTACATATGCTGCTTTACCCTTGCCTAAGCGTAAAAATCAGCAGGGGGACCATGGCGACCTCCCCCCTTTTTTGTCGACTATTATTTTTATATTATTTTGACATTATTATTTTGACACTAAAACAGCAATAGTTGAAAAAACGTGACAAAATATTCAAAAAAAGATATATAAGTTTGATAAAAAATCTTCAGAACTTTTCCACCAGTTTTTTTCCGCTGGCTTTTTCTGCGGGCTGTAATAAAATAGCGATGCTTCTGTTTCTCGCTCCTCCCTATTATATTACATACTATTTTTACAATATTGGGCTTGAAAACGGTTTATGACAGGTGTAGGTATGGGTGAATGGTTCACGTTAAGTAAAAGTTTTGTGAGTGTTGAATGTGTTTTTCTTCAGTAACACTGGTCTGATCTCATGCATTTTTCACAATGAATAAAGCATTTATCCTTTACTTTTTACACACATTCACTTTAAATAACAAAACAACATTTTACATATAGAAAAATGGGTTTCTTTTTGAATTTACAAAGAATACATATATATATGCCGCTTCTGAGATTGAAAAAAAATACAAAAAATTGAAGGGAAAAGTTATGGACAGATAAACAACAAACACAGAGTGGATTCTCAAGCACTTTTTTCGTTAAAACACTCATCTTGAGAAATAATTTTTAGTTAAAAAAATCATCGTTGAAAGGGTCCGAAGAGACACCTGCTCTGATGCCCATGCCATTGCTACTACCATTGTGTCCATTTACTGCAGAGCAACTGCCATTAGTGGTGTGGTGGTATCCATTGGAAGCTGGAACACTTCCACCTGCCAGAGCATTCAATGGCATTTTAGGTGGATTTCTAAAAATTTCTATTTGGTTTACTGTGGGTATGGAATGAAAGTTACAATATGTGCTCAAATGGGTTCTTTCGAACAGCACTGGTCACTGCAGCTGAAGAAGACACGAGTTGGTTCATGTCTACTAGTTTGCTAAATGCTTCTTCTAATGTGGTCACTCGCTTCGGTTCTTCCCACATCTGCTTTTCGGTGCTGAAATCAGGTAACTTTATATAATAAGTGACTTTTGGAATGCTTCTTTTTGTGACATATCACTCGAATTCGCGCCTTTCCAATTTTATTTTTGGGCTGATGATTCCTTTTTTAAGAATTTTTTGAACTGATGCCCGGGAATTCAAATATTTGTAGTTGGACTTTTTGGCGAGGCCATGTCCCTTAAAAATGTAAGTTGAAACTGTTGAAATCAGCACAGCGTTTGGTTCGTAAAAGTATTATTGGAAAAGTTCAATTGTTTCACTTTCCACAATTTAAAATAGAAGTTTTGTAATCTTGTCTTTTTATCAATATTATCGCGACCTCTTGGTAAATTGGGATTTGATTGTTTGGGCTAAAAAAACGCCTACAATGTGCTGAGTATGATAGCATCAAATTCAGCCCCTTTTCTTGGAAATTCGCCGAGCTATGGCCTCCCGAAGTTGGGCACTCAGAAAAACCACTATATTTCTTAAATAATTTATACTCAGTGAAAATATGATGATGTACACTCGTTCAAATACTTATTCGACGTAAAGTGAGTGGCTCTTTGTAATGAGCACAAAAACTTCACAGTCTGTAGCAAATCTTAGCGAAAAAAGGTGTTTTTTAAAAAATCCGTTGTTTATCAAACACTGTTTTTTGCAACAAAAAAGCCTTCAAAAACCTCGGTTTCGCCCTAATTTTATTCCATCAAAAAGACAATGGAATTCTGCATCTTTTTTAAAATTCGGGAAAAAGCGGGGGAAAGTAAGACCAGAAAGGCATTTGAAGTTCGCTAGTCGTCCTAACTTTTTTTCGATTTTTGACGTAAAACTTTTTTTTTGCACAAGGCAAGCTTTGAATTTTGAAACCGAATTCGTGATCAGCGTATCTGATTTGCGTGTGAAACTACTCTAAAGCGCACGAATCCGGTGTCATAATTCGAAGCTTGCCTTGTGAAAGAAAAGTTTTTTGTGAAAAATTGAAAAGTGTTAGGACAACTAGCAAACTTCGAAAGCCTTTTTAGTCTTACTTCCCTCCGTTTTTTTCTGGAAATGTTTGGCCAAAAAGATGCAGAATTATGATTTTCTTTTTTATGCATAAAAATTAAAAGGGCGAAAACCGAATTCTGATTTTTATTGCAGTTTTTCGCCCAAAGTTTAAATTCGAAAAATTATGATTTTCTGAAAAGACACATTTTCTCGCCTAAATATACAGCAAATCTTGAAGTTTTCGCGCTCATTAGGAAGAAGAAGTCCTTTTGCGCTTTATAAATAATCTTTTGAACTAGTGTACGTCATCGTATTTTCACTGAGTATAAATTGTTTTAAGAAATATACTGAGTTTTGTGAGTGCCCAACTTCGGCAGGCCATAGCTCGGCGAATTTGCGAGAAAATTTGGCCGAATTTGATTTGATGCTATCATACTCAACACATCGTAGGCTTTCGTTTGAGCCAAAACAATCAAATTCCAATTTTCCAAGGGGTCCGACCCAAGTAAAGAATTACAAAACTTCTCTTTTAAAGTTTTTCAACGTTTTTTTAGTTTTTGTATAATTTCGGCTTTTGATGCTATTTTCGATCAAACCTTATTTTGGATTAGGCCTATGTGTACGTAGATATCAATGCTTACAAACTTATATCATTAGTCAACAAGGAATTAATATAAGTGGAGAATGATGCAAAAAGCGCATAGATATTAATCGACATATCTCTTTTTAATTAAAATTTGAGAACTAGACACAAATAAAAATTGACTTACCCACTAGAATGACCATTCTCACTGCCAAAATGTGCCACAAAATCAGTCCCGTTTGGTGCTTTGTTCTCTTTGAGTGAGGTGGCTGAAGAGCCCACTCCCCAATTGACTTCAGTAGGCATGCTTACAGGCATTGGTAAGCTAGCAACTACTGGTGGAGCACTGGGAATGGTTGGAACGCAATGTTGTTGCTGCTGGATAGGAAGTCCAAAAGAGTGTGTGTTGTTGATGGCATTGATGAGGCGGTGGGCTGACTGTGTGTCAAAGGGGTCTACTACATGACTGCCATTTCCATTCTGAATGGGTGCTACTGCTGACCCTGCTAATGTTGCAAATACACCGGGCACTGCTGGTTGTGGTTGGTTAAGCATAGAGAATGGATTGGTACCCTAAAATGTAGGCAAAATGTGTTTATAAAATTAGAAGACAAAGTTATAAATAATTTATATGCATCGGTTTCAAGTGCCAACACACCTTCCTTGAAAAATCACAATCGGTGTTTGAAGAAATCCAGAGAATTTCGGTTTCTGGGTGTGGGTTTCTCCATCTGGCGAAAATTGTCATAAATTTGTTCGGACTCTAGCCCTCAATACTAATGTCTTTTACATTCAAACTAGCTTTTTGTAATTTAGTGTCTTATGTCATTTGATCTACTAGGGTAAGCTATTTTCCGAAAAATTGACCTTGAAAACATGCAGAAATGAATCCTATACTCTTTTTCAATTAATCGATTCTCTGATATCTTCAGCAATTTTTTGTTAGATTAGTTTTGGAGAACTTCATCTATTGTGAAATTTACCAAAACGCCGCTTGTTGATTTATTAACTGTAGGTTGCTGTCACCAAAAATAAAATGGTCATGTGGTCAAAACACAAAAAGAAGGAGAAGAAGACAACTTGGCACCCTTGGTCGCCCTATTAGTTATCAGTGCACAAAACCCACACCAAAATAACCTATTCGAGTAAACTGATAATGCATCGAGTACAAAGTATTATTCATAGTTAATTAAAAACTGACCGAATAAACTGTGGAAGTTGGCTGAATATTATGTCCATTTTGTGGGGTCGGCCAGGCATTTAGTGTTGGGTTTACGGGTGCAAATATATTGACTGGATTAGGGTTAAATGAGTCTCCAAAGGGGTCCTGTCGAGCAGTAAGAGAAGCACCATTAGTATGCCAGCCATTGGAAAGCAGGAAACCTTCGTCTTCTGGCATAGACGGAATATTTTGCAGTTGGTTGAAACCCTGCTCCAGGTTTTGAAGCTCTGACTCCAAGTCCAGCAAGTCAGCTACTGCAACTCCATCTTCAATGCGACAACCGCTACCTCCATTTTCTGTAGACTCACGCTGGAAATTCTTAAAATTTTGTTTTCTAATTGTTTCGAAAAGTTTTTTACTAGATATCTAAACTAAACCGTTTATTTATGGGAACTTTCTTCGAAAATCAATACCAAAATGTTTTTTTTAAATTTGACTCGTTGAGATCTAGCAAAAACAATTTTAAGAGGCTGAAATTTGACTGTTTTGAAGTTTTAGCATTTTCCGATAAGTTTTTATGAATAATAGCCTTTGACGGCAGCTATTTTATTTGAATTACAGGATTTAGTAGGCACAAACATAAAATGTATTACCTCCATGTTTTCCTGCTCTTCTTGTTTCTGTTTGACTTCCATAATCTGTTTCTTTTTCATCTCAAACACTACTTGAAACATGTCCCGAATGGAGAGCACTGCATGGTCAGCTGTTTGAGCTGTTTTTATGCCTAAAAGCATGATATCTTTCAAACTGTTTTCATTCCTTGAAACTATTACCATAGAACTTGTATTTGTCTCCAGAAGTTCCGAAAATAAAACCAAAAGCTCTGGCATCAGTAGTATCACGAGCAATAAAAGAAATTTTGGCCACAGGAAAGTTGTGGAACACAGACTAAAAAACAGGTGAATTTGTTGTAAGTTTTGGTCTTAACTACTAGCTCTTTTTCGGAAAAAATTCTACGCAATTTTTTGTGTGACGTGAGTACTCAAATTATAGATTCTTTGAAAGCTTACCGTATTTCGTCTAATAGCAGCCCATGGGCTACTATTTTTCAACCCCCCTCCTAGGGGGGGGGGTACTATTAGAGGGTGGGCTATTATTAGAGGGAGGCCTACTATTAGAGGAAATACGGTATTTTGAGATGTCAATACACGTCGCAACAGGCAATTAGTAAGCAAAATAAGATCATAAACTATAGCAATTTTGCTCACCCCGCTTTTCTCGTCCTTGATTTTCAAGCCTTCAATAGATATGTTAAGGATGATTCTCTGTTTGTGAGAGCCTGCTGATTTGACACTAGCCTTGGCTAGCCGCATGGCCTCAGCACACATGGAGTCGCCCCTGGCCTCAGCCACATCCCTCTCCCCAATCATCTTGCCTTTAAAGTCTACTCCATTACCTTGGAAGCGGAAAGGATCATTTGCACCGTTCACACTGGCTGAAAAAATATTTATAACTGATTTTATGCCCAAAGTGAAGCTAGTTTAGAATAGCCACCCACTTTTTTAAAGTTGTTCAACATTTTGAAAGTCTTTAAAGTACATCTAATCAAGAAATGCATTCGCTATGGTTAGTGAAAATTCGGGACGCAACCAACTCGCCAACGCGAAAAATCGCCAACGAAGAACTCGCCAACGTAAAATTCAATTTAACTACTTCGATTGGGACCGATCATAGGGGGTTGTTAAATTAAATTTTTTGTTGGTGAGTTCATCGTTGGCGAGTTTTGTTATTGGCGGGCTTCGCAGGCGGCGAGTTGTGCTGTTGGCGAGTTTTAGCGTTGGCGAGTTTTTTGGTTGCGTCTCGAAAATTCGTACCTGGACCAATGAGATTTTGTATATTTTGCCAGCTGAAATTTTTTATCTAGATTCTTTAATCGGAAAAAATGTGGGCGAACACTATAAGTTTTGTGTTTTGAGTATCTTACTAAAAGTAGCGAAAAATTCCCTTATTGAATATATTTTACAGACTTTGAAAATAAAAAGCTGGGATTAAAAGATTGCTGGGTAAAATACTAAATTACATAAATTTAGTTTTCAGCAAAAATTTTTTTGGGGCTTTTTTAGTCAATGTAGTTTGGAAAGTTTTGAAAAAGTTGGTCACCTTTAGCTTTGGTAGAAGATCTTTTCAGCTTTGCTAATTTAGATTTTGGAGAGCCAGGATTGCCCTTGCCAGCGGACGTTGGCAAGGCAGATATTTCTGTCACACAATCCAGTGAACTATCCTTGATCTTTTGCTGAGCCACCATGGTAGTAGTAGAACAGGAAGACAAAACGACTTTTTCTGTAAATTTTTCGTATAAAAAACTAGTTGTAAAAAATAAGTACGAAATTGATTAAACGCCTTTTCACATTTAAAGGAGCAAAATGGATAGAAATGCAACTAATGGGATTAGTCATAGCAAATAAAATAGTTTGTTTTGCGCCCGCGAAATCCACTCGCGAGTCTCAGAAAACTAAAAGTCTCAGAAACACATGTAAAAGGCAGTAAAATTGCATGCGAAAAAGTGTTTAATCCTCATCAGACAGAATCAATCAAAAATAATGACAACAAAAATTAGTTGTGATAGATAATAGTAATTTGACTGTGTTTGTAAACTGTCTATTTATGACGAAGAATTAATTTTGTTTTTTAAACAAGTTTTCATAAAAAGTTATTCACAAAGAAAATGCTGACAAAGAAAACAAGCTCTCAAAAAATTTATATTTCTCAGTTGGAAAATTCTAAATTAAAAAGCAATTTTAGACATAGAAGTTAATAAATGCTTTAATAACTTTTAATGAATAGTCTAGGCTGCTTTTTTACTAAAAAAATTAAAAATAGAAAATTTCGCTAATTATTAGTTTGATAGTTGTTAACGCTAATAAAATCCATTAGTAGCCAGCAGTTTTTAATCTTCTTTAAAAACATATATATTTTGACTAAAGATAATTGTAATTCTCAACTTTTTTTTAATTCGACTACTTTTTCCATTTTGATACAAGAATACGCAAAAATGTGGAAGATTTTTGAATTTTTTTAATTTTTTTTTTCAATTCTAGAATTTTAATTTCTATCTGATGCTAATGTCAAAGTTGCATTTATTCTTAGGGCACAGTCAAAAAATTGAAAGATTTTTTTAATCACATTTTTAAGGGCATGAAACTTTGCACCATAAATACCCAAAATTTTGCAAGAAAGGTTAACAAATTAAATAAAAACGAAAATAACTATACCAAAAATAGCCTTCTAGTAGAAATAAACTTTCGCCATCAATTCTAATTATAACAGAAGTGCAAGGCGTATGATTTTTTTTTGTTAAAAGCTCCATTTAACCTTCACAAAATTTACGCAAATTTTAATCAAGAGAAAGAAGGAGAAAGTGAGAGATGGAGAGAAAGCCAGCGGATCAGCAGTCAAAGCGGTTGCACACGTACACATGACGCCTCTCTCTCTCTCCACTTTTGGGTCAATCACACGACTCTTCCGCCAGTAGCAAAAGTAACTTCATACCCACAGCTGGCTGGCTGAGAGGGAGAGAAAGAAGAAGACGGCTAAATGGACATTGAACTATGTGAAGAAGACAACTGCCTAAAGGCAGGCGGGCCAGCAGGTTCACGGACGAATCACATGTTACTACTTGCTGCTGCCGCCACCTCTGTTTCCCCTAATTTTTCATAGGAGAGAGCTGAAAGGTGCAAAGCCGCCAAGCAGGAAGCAGATGGGCCTAACCAACCAGTCATTCTTTTTCTTCTCTTATATTTATTATTATTCACATAAACATAAATCAATAAAGCCGTGAGACATGCTGACATTTTTGCGGTTTTTTATTTAATATTTTTTGCAAGTTGATAGTCAACTGTCTGTAATGGCTTGTTCACAGGGGTCGAAGTTGGAGTCTGAGTTATAGTTGGAGCTGAGGTGAATTGGTTTTGTGAACACTCCGACTGAGACATGATTAGAAGGAATACATGATTAAAATAAACTAAAAAGCCAATCTCAGTGTCTAGATAACATAGCCGTTGTGAACAGGTTGGAGTTCTAGTAAAATGGTATTAAAAAATCCTTTACTGCAGCATTTACTCCCACTCCATAAATTATGAACAAACCATAACAGATTTCCAAATCAAAACTTGTAGATATTAGCAAAATATGAGTAGTCGATCAACTGTAGAAAACCGTCATTCTAATCAGAAAGTGCTTTACAATATTTTCTGCTAAAAGGGTATTGTTAAACAAATTCAGAATAGCAATACAGTCCACTCTCGATAAACCGGCACCCCAAGCTGGTCCCCAGGGGGGCCGGTTTGTCGAGAGTGGACTGTAGTTCCAAAAATCTTTTTAACCAAAAGTAAATAAAGGATTTTTTTAAACTAAAATCGACTTTTAAACTGGCTCTAAGCCTAAAACTTTTTAAAAAAGAACTTCAAAAAATAGAATTATTCAAATACGGTGAAACTTAGAGTGAGACTGATCCTTTGTTAGCATTGGCACACTTTTTAAATTATTATTAGTCCTAGTCTCTTATTCAGTATCAATATGTGTATGCGGCATAACTAATTTGTTTCTATATAGCTTTGCTTGACTTGTTTCATTTTTAAAAAATACAAAAGATTAATTAAGCAAAACATTTTTTCGATAATATCTCTAACCCAAATTATTAATCTTTTCCCCTAACAATGAAAAATGAGTAATTTTTTTGTTTCATACAAAGATGAAAAGTTATGCAATAAGATACTCATGCTATCCGACTAGACACAATACATCAAATCATCTATCCTTTTTCCAGAAAGACAAGCAAAATGATCACCACCTATATCAGTCAAATGAATCATCGCCGAAAGCTAGAAAAAAAGACTCGTAAACAATCGAAAAAGTGAGCAATGCTGCGTGCTGCGAAAAGGTCTATTTATTCTATCCGAAAAAACTTTTTTGAATATTTCTATTATTACATGTAATCAATTTTTTGTCTTACAACGAAAGCAAACAAAAAAGTCCAGTTCTCATTCCCACTGTTTACTTTTTAATTGTGTGTGATGAAGGGAATAAAAGACATTTACTTATTTAATTTAGAGACAACAACAAGGCTAAGAAGATAAAGTAGAATAAGCTGGAGAAAATGCGCACTTGAATCAAAAAGAACAAAGCGACTAATGAAATAAATGAAGTGAGTAAGGGAAGAAGCCTTGCAAAATCTACGTTGTTTGTTATTGTAGTTTCTCGCTCTTACTCTTCCTCCGTTAAGTATGCAGCCGACTTAAAGGTTACCCCAAAAAGTTCGTTCCCGCCTATGATTCGACACTTTTGCCTCAGTTTCTCAATTTTTTTTGCTAGTTGTCTTTAGTTAGCCTAAAATTGCATAAATTACGATTTCACCAGTCCTTTTTGTTAATGGCAACAGTTTTCCCCGAAAAAAAGACGCGCATCTCTCGATTCAATGTAACCCTTTTTCATAAAAAGATAAAAAAAGAGCGGTAAAATCGGAATCTTTGCAGTTTTTTGGATTAGACTGACGCTTCCAAAAAAAGAGTTAAAAAATTATTGGGCCTAGGCTAGAACAAAATTTTTTGAGTTAATTTAAATTGAGATTTGACTGTACTCTATTGTTTTAGGTGGTTTCTGAGCAATCTTACCGGTATTTTCGGTATAATCAACAGAATGAAGAAGCAAAATCAATAGAACAGTCAAAAGCCTGAACAGGTGTGATCGCAATGAAAAATCGTCGTTCTCTGATCTTATTTCTGTTTGTGTGTTCACATGCGTGGATGTGGTATAAATAAAGACAAGGCTGCTCATGAGTGTCTTGTGGAGGAGACTATTGAGTGCGCAATTTACATTTTCTCCTAAAAATTAGTTCACTTCTTTTCTTTTTCCTCAATCAATTGATTTGGTCTGTTCAAAGACACACACAACAACAACAACATATGAGCAAAAGAAGAATACACACTTGTTGTCAACCGATTTCGTGCTCTTACAAAATAAATATCTCATTGTTGTTTTGATGAAATAATAAGAAGAAGACTTTTGCAAGGTTTTATGAGAATGAAGAGTGGCTGGCCTTCACTCCATTAAAACTATTTTAAAAGACGACCGAAGCCATACTTAAAATGGTTAAGGGCAAAGCACATGCGCGAAAAGGTTGTAATTCATATAAATAAACTTGGAGATTGCATAAATGGCTAAGATAAACGGGGTTGATTGGCTGCAAACTGGTTTTTCGAAAGCTTTTATTAATTAGACTAAAATGGCCTCAAACAGGTTAGTCAACAGCCAGTCAGTCCTTCCTCCTCCAAATTCCAACTCATCAATATTGATATATGCGCACACACACCACCACATTTCTGTGCAAACCAACATAAAAATATGGAGCAAATAATCGATTGGGGAAGCCCATTTTCCAATAATCCTGTGGTGAGTGGGAGATTTTGTGAGTGGTGAATGATTCCTTGCATGAGTAGTTGGTGGTGTTCTCTGTTGATTCACTTGTAGCCCATGGTTTACTTACTAACTAACTGGTTGGGGAGGAGTGGATCATGCACTAACAAGTCACAGCTGGATCATGCACCAACTAGTTGCTAGCTAACTGCTTTGCTTATTGATTGGAAAGCTGTGAATAGAAAAGTATTGCTAGCGAAGTATTTTTGGTTTGCTTAGTGCTGGGGAGAAGCCAAACAGACTTTGGATTCAAGAAAATTTGTGCATGGTTATATGGAAAAGAGAGAAACAGAGATACAAGATATTCAATTTAGAATAACACACAAAAAACCGACCAAAAAGTTTAAAAAAATCGGAACATTAAACCGAATTTTTAAACCCCAGTTTTAAAAACCAATCAAGGTACTACTTTGATAAACAAAGACTTAGAGTGAAATATTTTGGGTACTCCTTCGGAATGGTCATCCCCTACTTTTTTCGAATTTTTTTTTTGTTTTTTTTTCGATTTTTTTTTGTAAAATTACCCGCAAATCCATGTCCTTGGGATGGCAATAGAAAATTTGGAAATTATTATTTTGGGTCTATTGTACATCAACATTTTTTTCCCCTTCTAATTCTAATTACAAAATTCAAATTACAAAAATTACTTCTAATTACAAAAAAAAATTCGAAAAAAGTAGGGATGACCATTCCGAAGGAGTTCCATATTTTGTTTGAATTATCAAAACTTTTTCGACAGTAAAATAATAAAAAGCGGCAAAAACTTTAAATTGGCTAAAAACATTATGTGAAATGTCCGTGCTAATTCGTGAACTTTACCAGCAAATTTTTCGGTTTTTTTATTAATTTTTTTGGACAGCATACTGTTTTAGTTTTTAATGAGGTATCAACTGACCCATTGTGAAAATTTGCAAGGAAAAATAACGAATTAGCCGGGACATTTCAAAATGATCCAATAACAAACGTGCAATGTTTTTTGATAAATTTAAATAAATCGATATTCAAGCTCTTACAAAAAGCACTTAATGGCAAAAATAAGTGCATTTGCAGAGTCAACAAATGTTTAATAGTCATCCATTAAAGGGCAAAACACGTCCTCAAAGAGGCAATCTACTCTTTATCATATCTCTCAGCAAAAATACCAACACCCACAAATAGAATAGAGAGAAAAAAAGAGTCAATAGAAAACATTGCATTAGTCTACTCTATCTTTATCTATCACATCATAAATGGAAATGGCCAAAACTAAAAAATATTTTGAACAAAGGAAGTAGCTTGGAAATCTGGTGAAATGCTCACAGTTGTTTTTGCATATCTTTCAACAAAAAGGCAAAAAACCACATCGCAATTCAAAAAGTTGTATAGTAGTGGGCTACGAACAGCCTTTTTTCTGCATCGAACACCACCATGAACAAAGAGTCAAGCTGAACTCTCTTTTGCAATTTCGGTGCATATTCTTCTTCTTCCTCTTCTATCCAGTCGTCTAAATCCCCCACCCCTTTGTACACACATGCGAAATTGAGTTGGTGCTGTTGAGTGGAGGCAAAAGCTCCGGCTGTACTGAAAACACAATTCCTTTTTTCGCTTTTCTACCCCACTTTTTGTGCAACTGATACTACTACCAACAAAGTGTACAGTTAACGGTCAGAAAATGTCTGGAAATGTTAACAATAAATTAAAGAAATATCATCACTGGCTACTGAACCACTAAACTAGCAAGAGTACAACAATGCTGCCTTTTTCTAATTTAAGCTCACCTGACTCAAAATATTGTTCTTGGCATTGTGTTTTTGACTCCCTTTTTGAAAGCTCCTCTCAAGCAAGTCACCACTCGTTTTGTAGGCGGTGAGATGAGCTACAAAACAGGTGGTAAATTGCCTGAGAAAAGTCTTAAAAATGGGTCAAAACAAACTGCCAGTAACACGATTTCGAATTAGAGGAAGGTTTTAATTTGAAAAAAGCAGTATATTACAGATTACACAAAATTTCGTCTGCATTTTTTTTGCAATATCCACTTGTTTAAAAAAATTTATAATCCATAAATGTCATCTGAAATACAAGTTTTTCCCACAATAGGATTCCAACACATTCATAATCTTTGTATTCTATGAAAAACCTGTGTTAAAACTTGTACGAAATTTACACACTCATGCATAAATGTTCTATATTGATTATTATTCAGAAATTTGGCACACACGAAAACATAAAATAAGAAGGAAAAATGGCCCAGGTTTTAATTGAGTTTTGGGCGGAAGAGGAAGAAAAGACATCCACGCCCAAGCTGCAAATTGACTCTACCAAATGAGGCAGCAAGAATGGGCGATGACGACAACGAGTTAGTTAATAATGCAAGATGTGTTCCCTCTCTTACTTGCTGGCAGCAGCGCTAGTGTTGACCTTAGCTGGTCCGCTTGCCACACAAAATAAACGAAATGAGTGTGCAATTGCCAATTTGGGGGTAGGAGGGTGGGTAGGGAGTGGGGAGAGGAGGGGGTAGTCTGTTACTATTGGGTGGGGCTCCTAGTCATATCTAATTGTTTTGGAATACAGTGCATGTTTCTTCTAAAATAGTTTTTTCGAACAGTTTGTTTTTAGACTGTATGGAATGGTAGTAAATTAGAATTTGTAATAAAGCAATGGTTCAGCTCATAAAGTTTTACACCCCATCTTCTAAAAATAATTTTATAGAGTGTGCACACACCAAGACTAACCTCTTTTATGGCATTTTAAACACCATCTTGTAAGTTTCAGTCTCACCATGGTAATCAGGTTTTTTTCTTTTTTTACAGAATATGACAAAAGCATGAGGTTATATATGATCATGTCACCTAGAATTATGAGGCAAATTCAAGTTCCGAGATCATTTCGAAAAGCCCCTATATGGGACCGAATAATTTTTGGCTTCGACATTATGATCAGATTTGGTATTTGTCGGGCGGATTGACGGGTATGTCGTTCCGCGAAATAAATAATAAATGTGAAAATTAAAAAAAAATTAGCAAAGCTCGAAAAATTCGATTTCATTCAAAAAAATCCATTACACCCCCCCCCCCCTCCCCTTCTATTGGCTATCCTCTTTAGACTGTTACCATCTTTTAATGGTGCACAATTTAAAGCTGAGCCTTTCTGCCTAGATAAGTTTGGGTATTTGGATTTGATGGACAGTTTCAAGACTTCAACAATTTCAGGAAAAGCCTTTAACACGTCAACAATAAATCAAATATGGCTTATGTATAACCTCCAATGATGATAAGATAAAATAATGAATAACTGTCTTATTTAATGGTGAGGATCAGGATAAATTCTTAGTCAAATTATTGGCATGTATCTGAGTCTGCAGTGATTAACAAAAAAAATTGAAAAGTGATTTTTGTTTTTTTTCAATTCCAAAGATCACTTTTAAATTTTCCTAAATTCAAGATTGGATTAGATTAAGCCCAAAAACCTTTGTTTTCCATTTAAAAATTAGTCGAGATATTCTTTTCCTGCAAAAGAACACCTTTACACAATCTCAATTCACTTTTTTCCAAATGCTCTTAAATGGAGCGCGAAATCAAGGAGAAAGACAAAAAAATAAAAGTGATTGCCCTCTTTACAGATGTTCCCTGCCCCTTTAACCTGATTAATTGTCATAGTCGTTGTCGGGAGACTGTTTTTTGAGAAGATACAATGAGAATCACATCTTGCTGCCACTGCCTTATCACCTCTAATGGCAATGACCTCTTTAATCAGCCAGAAGATATAACCTTTAGTTACAAACCATCCATTTATGGCATTGAAAACACACTTGCAGAAGAGTTTGATAGAACTTTCAAAAAATGCGATACAGTCAAACCCCGGTTTAGTGCGACCCCTGGGGACCGGAAAAAGTGGCACTAAATAGGGGTCGCACTAAATCGGGGTTGCACTTTCGAGACTTTCAAAGACTTTTGACCAAGTCCATCAGCCTCAGGGTCACACTAAATCGGGGTTCGCACTAAATCGAGGGCGCACTAAATCGGGTTTGACTGTAGCATATGCAAGGCCAGGTGGATGATTCTTCCCTAACCTTTTTCTTATTATACGATAAGAAATCAAGACCATTTAAAATTTATTAAAAAAACACAATTCACCAAAAGTTCTTTTAAAAAAACGCATGAGCTTTCCGGGCGACCTAATATTTTCATTTGAAAGAGCACGCTCGTGCGTTACAAAATAAAAGGTATCAAAGCCAAGACCATCAAATTTATTTAATCATTCTATTTTTCGCTAGTTTTGTTTCAATCTGATATAGATGATTTTATACTACTTTTAAAAACTATCCAGAGAACATAACAATCCTAGATGAGAGCGCATGTAAATTTTTTTGAGACAGGAAAGAACTGATCCACGGCTTTTTTTCCGTGTCGCGCACGGACATGAAAAGACTCCCAAACATTGTTATTTCGTAAATCCCCTTATTAAAGCCCTATGCATGTGTCTCATGATTGAACTAATCCGGCATGGCGAAACTCTTTTAAAAAAATGCTACTAAAAACCTTGGCTCTAAACCACTCTAACTAAATTGAAAGAAAATTCTTCTGCCAAAACCTGCAAATGTAATAATGGCTGTTTCACTTCAAGCCAAAGTTGGTTTTGCAAAAGAAATAGCTGAAAAATGAATTTGATTATTGCATACTCACAAAAATGGGCCTTGAACAAAGCGGACACCAGACAATAAAGAATAAATAAAAGGGTACTAGTAGTAGTATCTTTGAGCACCTCCTCTAACCAACAAAGCAGCAACAGCAGATCTGCGCCCACCACACACACAGAGAAGAAAGAAAAAACCAGTCGAATTTGGAGAGGGATTATCGCTACAGCCCGGTTTGCGGGCAAAAACTCTTGAAGCAGCTTAGAAGGGGCACACACACTCCAAGGGTCGCTACCACTCAACACTGGTCAAGGTAATTAGTTGACTAGCACTCCAATGGATTGCTGGGCTGATAACAGAAATTTTATAAAATAAAAAGTATATATAAACAGCCTCAGCATTTGGTTTCCATACATGCACACACACACACATTTGCAGACTGTCTGGCTAAACAATACAAATATTTTGGAGGGCTGAATGGGCGATCATCAGCCCTACTGTTTAATCGAAAGTTGGAGAGTTAGCTGGCTGGCCAACCAACTTCACACAGCAATCATAGGATCAAATTACATATTACAGAGAAGAAAAAGTTTTTTTCGGTGGGAAAGTAGCAATGATAAAGAACTATAAACTAATGACTGCTTCAGTAGATTATAAACAAAAATATTGACAAATTGGGCCAAACCGGTGAGAATTGGGGAAAAAACTAAATAGTTAAAAAAGGTAAAAATTATGTTGCTAGAGCTAATACTAACTGCCACTATCTGATCATAATGGTAAAAACTAGGCTTGGCGGTGGGTTTGGAATCCAAGAAATTTTGGAAATCCAAATTCCAAATACACGAACTGCCAAGCCTAGTAAAAACTAAAGGCGAAAACCAAAATATTTTTTGGAATCCTTCAATTTTTCATTCGTTTTGCATGAAATCTAATATTGATGACTTTATACTAATTTTCAAAACTAGACAGAAAACTTAATAAATCTGAATGAGAACGCATGTAAAACTTGATCGAGAAAGAAAAAAAGTGCTTCTTCGGCATGCCCCTTTAAAGGAGCATGCCCGTGCGTTTCAAAAAGTTAAGGCGAGGGACCAGCAATTTTTTTGAACCATCCCATTTTTCACTCGTTTCGCGTTCGATCTGACATTGATGACCTTATTATACTTTTAAAATTTAGGCAGAAAACTTAAAAATTCTAGATGAAAGCGCATGAAAAGATTTAACGAGAAAGAAAAAAATAGTGGTCCCACCTTTTCTCCGTGTAACGCACGGGCATGCTCCTTTAAAGGACCATTGCCGTATACGGCCACGGAAATTTAACTTTTTGAATTGGCGGGGATAGCTAAATTACTGCGAAAATATTTTTGAATTACTTTTTTATTTTTATTTTTAAGTTATAATTTATGTGTATTGGTCAAAGCGAGTGTCCCAGAACTATAAGTAAGTTGTAGTGCAGTGGTTGTGTTAAATCTTGTCCGATCTGGCAATGTCAAGCAACGTTGGGCTCGACTAGTGGATCGTTCAAAAATTTGGAAAATTTTAATTTGCAAACAAAAAAAAACTCAAAAAATATTTTTGCAGTAATTTAGCTGTCCCCCGCCAATTCAAAAAGTCCAAATTTACGTGACCGTAGACGGCAATGGTCCTTAAAGGCTGAATTATTTTAAAAAACTATCTGATTTCAAAAACACGAAGCAATCTGATAGAGAAAAGCAAAAAAGCCATACAAAAGAGCTGATGAAAGAAGAAATTAATTGCAATGCCCTTTATTAGTTGCCCATTGTGACAAGGAGAACGATCGATTGTTGATCAGTGTTTAAATTTTCAAAATCATGCTTATAAAGTTGACTTGTTTCACAATTATTTTTTCGAAACTCAACAAAAAAGATATTTTCAGTATAATTTCCTTGAGGGCTGCAAAAAATTTATGCGAAGACTTGTTTGTATAGTTACAGTCGGCTCTCAATTTTATTTACACGATAAGGACTGACCTTTTTGTCTGGTGTAAATCTGGAGGCAATTATAATAATTTTATAACAGGTTTTGCCAAAATAGAGCCTTAAAATCGAGGGTCGACTGTAGTAGGACGCTAGCTCTTTTATTTTGCTAGAAACAACACTAATTTCAGCTAATTTTTTTCCTATTTTCGTTTCTCAACTATGAACCAAGATAACCAACCGCCCTGTTACATCCGAGCCCCAACAACCAGTCTTAATGAAGAAAAGCTGTGTGTGAAAAGTGTCTTCAGGTGGCTCCCACAGTGAGTGTGCCAAGGGTACGTTCAAGCAATTTACCATACTTTCTTTGATAATTTCTGATAAGGGCTTATTTTAATGCCGCCAATACCGTATATTCTCTATTAATGCCCCCTCTCTATTAATGCCCCCCTGTCTAATAATACCCCCTCTCCGAGGAGGGTCGAAAAATAATGCCCCTCTCTCTAATAATGCCCCCCTCGTCAAAATGACAGTATAAGTCTAGTATTAATTTCTGACACCAATAAAATTAATTTCTGCCACAGGTTCATCATCAATTAGAGAGGAAAGATTATCGGATCAACATCTTTATTTGTTAGACTTTGTTAGACAACTTCGGATACCTACATATCGAACCACACGGCTGTCTCATCGAAGGCGAGGATCTCGTTGAACTTGATAGCCTTGCGTCTTTGCTCCACATGCACTATGAACTTGGAGAGACGATCGATGTAGTCCTTTGGTGGCTTCTGGCACACGGTAGTCCGACGTCGCAGCACAAAGTTGTGGCGCTTGAGAAATTTGGTCAGCCACCCGACGGAGATCTAAATTAGCCTTAGGTACACGATCCTGCCATTAATCCTACCTTCATGTCAGTTCCCTGAAAGAGCTGCGCCGCCTGATTGCTGATGATGCGCCGGGAAACCGGAAGCTTGTTCTTGCGCTTTTCCTTGATATATTCGGCCAGCTTCTGATCGATTTCCATGTGCTCGACGCGACGACCACCTCCATCCAATCGTTTGCGCTTCGCTCCGTGGGCCGTTAAATTGCTATAATGTATTTTAACATAACTAGGCCTATATGTGAAAGGTAACTTACACCAGCTGCTGTAGCTCCTTCTTTTGCTTGATCCACTTCTTGATGCACTTCCTGTCGACACCGAACTTCTTATTTGCCGAATGGATGGAGTTGCGCTCGGCCCATTCCACTATGTCGAGCTTCTCCGCCGCATTGTAGCTCTGATAACGCTTGCGCCCGGTCAGACCGCCTTCGTCATCGTGGAGCTGGATCTCTTCATCAGACTCGCTGGAGTTGCGTGACATCTTCTTGTTGATAAATGCTGAAATTTGAGAAATTTGAGCAATAAAATTTGGCAGATTGCAACGATGGGTGAAGTGTTGAAAAATAATGCCCCCCTCTCTATTAATGCCCCCCTCTCTAACAATGCCCCCTCTTCGAAAAGGGTTGAAAAATAATACCCCAGGGGCATTAATAGAGATATACGGTAATACATTTTTGGATCAAATTCGCGATTTGTGGTTGTTCAACCAGCGTAGAAAAATCGAAATTCTTAGAGTTCACGAGAATTAAGAAAAAAATTTAAAAAATATACACTGAGATTTTAAAATGGAAGTTTGGAATATAATCAGTGGAAATACGTTAACTCACATAATCTCTGTATTTTTAGGTAGATTCTGGTGTACTTAGCATGCATGAAACCCCTTACTTGAAAGCTTTGACTCGTTTAGAGGTATATTTTAGAAAAAAAAATTCGCTACTATTTAATAATAGTTAAATTTCAGTCCTCATTCGAAGTTTTGCGACACTCAACGCACCGACCCCACCCAGCGTATTTCCAGGCCAACCTGCATGCCTTTCTCGGCTGGGAGCTTAATGTTTTAAATGAGGTGGATGACTTCAAGGTAGGGTTTTTTATATTAATATAGACACCATAGTGAGGTGAACTTACTCAAACACCTAACAGTGCCGCTCGATCGGGGAATCGTTAATAGCTTATGATCTTTTCTATAAAAGTCTGAGGGTGTAATTAAGAGTGCATCCAATTAGAAAATCAATTTTTAAAATATAGTCGAAATACTCGGTATAAGTTACACCGAAAAGTTCGTTCCCGCCTAGGGTCCAACATTTTTTAACCTAATTTTTAAGGTCTTTTGTCAATTCCAATAACTAGTCAAAAATATCGCAAGGATTCTGATAAGCCTATCTTTTCTGAGAAATAATATAGTTTCAGCACTATAATTCAGCACACACACTCGATACAAAATGCACCTAAATCCTAAAAAGGTCCTAAAAAACCTTTTTTATTTATTTTTGAAGTTTTTAGACAAAACCGAGCTATTCTGATCCCTTCACCCAAGTAGGTGAAGTAGACATGTTGCTGAGGGACCCTGCTACTCTGCCGAATAAACCCCGCTTCCTTGTTTGGGATTGTATGTTGAACCTGGAGCTGGCCAAGGCCATGTATGTCTTTAGATGGCTCGATTTAGCTGAGCAGGCAATTTATTTTCGCAAAAAAGCGCAGAATATTAGGGTTTTGCTTCAGGAAGTTCACCTTAAACACGTCATTCTTCCTGCCACCTTGCTGAGTGAAGCCTACTACGCTCACAAAATGGAGCCAGGAGTGTTTATTATGCCAGATGGTGGGATGCCATACAATATCAACATAGGCCAAACCATGTGAGTATACATTTCTTTGCATTCGGAATCTACATGAAATTGTGTACAAAACGCTACTCTACCTACCCTTAGTCTTTTATTGATTCCAAAACTTATATCAGCTACCCTAGGGTTGTCCAATCGGCCGGCTAATTGCAAATCGGCCGATTGACAGATCAATTGGCCAGCCAATTAACCAAATGCCGGCCAAATACCATGCCTTCGCCTGTCCTGTGGTATAAAAATATTGGTACTATTCCATTGTACTACCCCCCCCCCCCCCAAAGCTATTCCAGTGTACACAACTCAACTCCAAGCCCCCAAGCCCCCTGCGCCCCCGAAGGGGGCGCAGGAAGCTTGAGAGTTAGAGATGCGCTCACTTACTACGCAAAATACTTTTTTCTTACCGCAAAAATACTTTTTTCTTACCTTACCGAGTTAGAGATGCGCGCACACACTTACCTCAGACATGATTCCGAGAAGCACTCTTGATCATAAAATGCATATAGAGTCTATTTTGCCACGGCCCGAGTTGAAAAACATGGTAAAGCAGCCAAAAAAAGTGGCCCCTGTTTTGTCCCTTCCCCTCACAATACAGCCCTTGAACCCTATTTAAATGGCTGTTCTGGCCTTTTTATGGCAAAATTATTTCATAAAAATGGTTTTCGAGTGCATATATGAAAGTTGGTTTTTGGGGGGGGGATGGTGTACAATGGAATAGCTTTTTTGGGGGGGGGGTACAATGGAATAGCGGCAAAATATTTTTTTAGTAAATAATCAATGATGCTCATCCCTTAGTGTGTTCCTTTTGTAAAAAATAAAATAATGTCACAAAAATCCTTGACGAATTTTGACCATATTAAAAAAATGCGAAATTGGCCATTCCCCAACCATAAGCTACACCAAACGCATATTGGTAATTTTTAAAAGAACATTTGAAAAGGCTCAGAATTATAACTCACTCAACATTTTTTGGGTTGTCAAGAAATGGGAATTACTTGATTTCTTCAAAATTTTGAGTTACGGGAATGTCAAGTTAACATGCCAGAAAAAAGTTATGCGTTTTGGCCACTGTTTTGAAAAATTAGTCAAAATATTTTTCAGTCTGGCAAATTTACCAATGTACCTGCGCCAAGTTAAGTGTCACAAAGAGATTATGGATTCTTTTGTTGGCTTAGATCCGAGCCGAGAAGAAATGGTGCTCTTACGAGCAGCGATCTTCTACCATTCAGGTGCTTACATTTACCCTCGTAAAAGATTTAATCCTAAGAATATTTAGGTGCGCCAGGCTTGTCTGTATATGCTCGGCAAATGTTACTAAGCAGCTTTGAACACATCGAGGAGGAGCTCAAGAAACACATCAGCAACAGATTAGGCCCAGGAGCAGCCGGAAAGAGGATGGAATCTCTCGTAAAACTAGCGGTCCAAATGTTTGAACTAGTAAGTGTTTAGCAATTATCAAAATATTCAAAATCGTGTTTTCGGCATTGTACACGGTGGGGCAATTTTTTCTCATGAAGGAATTATGGCCATAATTTTTTTATTTTTCATGATTTTGACGAGATATTTTTTTTTGTTCGAAAGCTGACAATCGAAAAAAATGAACTGTCACCTTACTTGCTGAGAAATCTTTATTTTAACACACCCAAATTAAAACGGACAAAAATAACCATGATTTCACACATATTTCTCATTTTCACTAGAGATGAAGACAGGACAGGATCCTGTCCTGGTCCTGGTCCGTCCTGTTCGAATTTATAAATAAAACAAATCCTGGTCCTGGTCAAATTAAAAAATCCTGGTCCTGGTATTTCGGCCAATCCTGGTGGTCGAATTTGGTAAATATACCGTATTTACTGTATTAAGTCCCCATGGGGAGTTATTTTTTAACCTCTAAAAAATCGAAAAATTTTGAGGTCGATTTCGAGATTTCGGGGTGCTCAACCAAAATCTGAAAAGTGTAATCAGGTAAATTCGCGGCAACTAAGAAAACGCAAAAAACGGATTTGCGAAATGTTCGCTCTAGGCTGAGATATAAGGTCCGTAGGGTGGGAACTTATTAGAGGGTGGGGAGTTATTAGAGGGTGGGTAGTTAATACAGTAAATACGGTAAATGGTATTTTTTCGAAACGTCATATTGAAACGAATTTTGATCGAAATTACCTTTGCATTTTTCACTCGGGTATTTTCATTCATTCATTTGGAATACAATCTGTTATTCTAAAGTGTTGATTTCTGCAATTTTTGGACATTAAGTTTCTCATTGTTTACTGGATGTAATGAATGTAGAAAAATATCAATAAAAATTTGCTGACAGTTTAAACCGGATTTCTGGAATTTAACGAAAATCCTGGTTTTTGACCAGGATCCCGACCAGGATCCTGGTTTTTAAAATTTCTAATCCTGGTCCTGATCCTGGTCTTGGACAGACCATAAATCCTGTCCTGAAATCCGTCCTGGTCCCGTTTCTTCATCTCTAATTTTCACCACTTTAGCTAGTCAAAAGATTAATTTTTAATTTTCATTTTTAATTATTTAATTTTAGAGATTAGAGATTAAAGATTTAATTTTCAGCATTCAGTTGTAGCGCAGTTTAAGAGATGCAAAATCTGAGTGTTGAGATATGGCCTTTTGCAAAAAAATCAATTTCTTTGATAAATGACTAAAAGTGCCAAAAATTGGAAAAACTCGGATTTTGGTCATTTTTAAAAGAAACTGTGTTTTTTCAAAAAGCCAAATCTCAACACTCACATTTTCAGAAATGATTCTGTAAAATAAGTTTTGCAGCTCTTAAACTGCGCTACAAAATAATGCTGATATGTTGTAAAAGCGCTAAATACTGGTGAAAATGAGGAATATGAGTGAAATCATAGTTATTTTGTCATAGAAATTATAGTTATAGTTTATAGTTACTTTTGTCCGTTAAAATTTGGGTGTGTTTAAATCAAGATTTCTCTGTGAACAAGGTATCATTTGATTGCCTAGAGTGTCAGCTTTCGAATAAAAAAAGATCGTGTCAAAACCATGAGAAATAAAAAAGTTATGGCCAAAATTCCTTCATGAGAAAAAATTGCCCCACCCTGTATATTTTTGACTCACTTTTTTGGAGGCTGCTCTCAAACAAGTTACTCAGTATGTAGCTCATTTTACTGGCTACAAAAAGTGAGTCAAAGATACAATGCCAAGAACACAATTATCAGTTACGGAGTGCTGCGTAAAAAAATTATTAATGTTTTTATGTAAAAAATATTAAAATTTAAAATCACACAATGACTTTCATCTACAAACTTTTATGCAGGGTGGCATACCTAGAGTTGGCCAACGAGTAATTAACCGAGTAATTACTCGCTAATTACTGCTAATTGCTTCGAGTATTTGACCGGCAACAAAAATCGGACAAATACTTTTTGAACTGTCGTATAAATATAGGGAGAGATCTCAGTTAGAGATCAGAGTTTTCATTTTGAATTATTTTGTTTATGTGGTAAGGTCGTCTGTCTCGAATTTTATCGCTCGCTTGGTGTCTATCCCTTGTTTTTTTACTGTGTTCAACTCTTTTGACAGTTTGATTTACTAAGCCGTGTCACGACCTGCCATTTTTAGCAGTAGTATTTAGCATACCTTCGAGTAATTAACGAGTAATTACTCGGTTAATTACTCCAAAAGTATTTTACCGCTAAATTGCCCAACCCTAGGCATACCAAATTCCCCCGATTTGAAACGTCAATATTTTTTTGTCATGACACAATTTCTAAATTCTGTTTATACAGATAGTCTTAAAATCGTCACCGTTTTTTGGCGCATGATTCCTGAAACATGTTTTTTCGTCATTTTCGCCTTGGTCCCCCTGTGGTCCAAAAAGTGTAAAAATCGGTATTTTTGGACAACAGGGGGACCAAGGCAGAAATGACGAAAAATATTTTTCAGGAATCATGTGCCAAAAATACAGTGACGATTTTAAGACTATCTGTATAAACAGAATTTCGAAATTGTGTCAGGTCAAAAATATTGACGTTTCGAATTGGGGAATTCGGTGGGCCACCCTGTATTATGCATTTTAGGCTCAAGACCTGCGATTGCTTCTCATTGACTTTCACTTAAAGTTTGGCAATAGGAAGTATAAGTTTCCTATATTTGAGACCATTATTCGCATTGACTGAATTTCTGATTTTCACATAAACAGTTCTTAAAAAACCATGCAACTTGATAAGCACAGCAAATTGGAAACTTTGAATTCGTGCGCAACCACCCTAATTTTGTAAATAATTTTGTGAATTTTTTTCAAAATATAGAACCGTTTACTAGTCGAGTCCAACGTTGCTCGACAATGCCAGATCGGACGAGGTTAGCCGACTTACATAGCTCTCCAACTATCTTATATGAGTCAGTGATAAAAATTGATTTATAAATGGAATTCAAATTTTAAATGCCCATAAAAAAGTTATTGGAAAACGTTATGGACAAAGTTAGGGTAATTTCGCGCTAATTCGAATTCCGCAAATTGTTATGCTTATCCAGTTTGATGGTCTTTTAACAGTATAAATTTGCCAAGTTCAAAAATCTCGGCAAGATTACAGTAAGCTAAAATTGATTATAGTGCTCACTTTACGTAGTGTACACCTCCATATAGTGTCCAATAAATATATGCCAGGTCCTCTAAATGTCTTCTAATTGACGTGCAAAGAGAAAATTTGGTCTAATAGTCAAAAATAAAGATTTTACAATGCAGAGATAAAATTATTGATTTTGTACCTTGAAAAGTTTATTTTAAAATTTACCAACCTGTGACTAGAGTTAATTGTACAGACGGCTAAGGGGGTAACTGATCTGCTTGTTCTATAGAAGTGCGAAGGGTTTTGCAATTATCCTAAAAGCTACAACTAATTCTGAAATACGTTCATTTGCGTTCATGGTATTGTATGCGAGCTGTTGAAACAACATCATCTTGGATCAATTACACAAGGGTATGTTTATTTAAATTTAAGCTTTATTGGCAAAAAGATTGGCACAGCATGAAAAATTGAGAAACTTATTCAAAATATAAAAAAGAAAGACCAAAAATTGTTGATTGGAGTGAAAATGGTTTAAAAAAATCAACTATTACATCATTGACCTACAAAAATACTAGAACAACAAGTCACAAAACACAACAAAATTATAATGTGAAATGTAATAAAGTTAAAAAGGAATGCAAGTATTTGAGATTATTGGCATTAAATTAAGGCAAATACCATATTTTGTCTGATAGAGAAAATACGGTATGTTAAAATACCAGTTAGATATGATGCTAGTTAGAGATACAGTTTCCAACAAAGGACTTTTTATCACTAAATCTATCATTCTTTAAACTTAAACCGAGCTTAGGGTTAGGACTAAAATGTATCTCAAATCTAGCTATAACTACAACCATATATAACTGGCTACATTAATTAAAGAAAACTCTAAAATTAAATCAAATTAGTAACGCTAATGGGCGCCCCTTGAATTAAAAAACTTATTTGTGGCATTGTGTTTCTGACCGATTTTTGAAGACTTCTTTTAGACAAGTTACTACTTGTTTTGTAGCTCATCTCACTGGATACAAAATGCGTGGTGAGTTGCTTGAGAGAAGTCTTCGAAAAATGGGTCAAAAACACAACATCAAGAACATAATTTTGAGCGAAGGGGGGAGGCGCTCATTAGGAAAAATATGGTGTTATATTTTGCAAAAAATACACCACCGAAAAATCCGGAAATACTACAACTATTTTTCTAGACTAAAAACATTAGAATTTTTAATACATAGTGTTGATCCAGCCACTGCTTCCATTTAAAGAGTTGTGTAAGAGTTGCGACGCATATTCGAGAGAGTGCCACCAACAGTAGTGTGCGGTCGGGGTTGCTGTTGTACCACATTGCCTCCATCCATTGCAAACTGCTGTTGAGGAACTGCAAACCTGCTTTCACTCCGCATTCTGATTGGCTGTGAAGGTGGAGGCGGCAAGTTACGCCGCTGAAAAGTGCCCATTTCTGGCCCAGGCTGTTGGTATTGGGGGTGGTAGTCTACATGATAGGGCTCATCCATTAGTTTGTTGGTATTGCCGAGAAACATTCCAGCACCAGAAGTCTCACTCTGCAAGACTTCCTGCAATTCAGCATACCTTTGCTCACTGTTCACATGTGCATAGTTGGCAGAGTTGCTGGCAATAAATTGGACGAGTCCTAGAGTAACTATCAAACTGCCGATGAAACCAACAATATACCAGATGAGGACAGTATTGGTCAGGGCGCAGAACTGCTGCACATTGCCTCCACACAATATTAGAGTCTGGAAATGATAGCTGTAGCTAAAATAATGATCGAATATACAGACTCTAACTCATATTTAAACTTTTTTCACACGTTTAAAAGGGGCATTTACGGCTACTTTTTAACATTGTTTTCAACTATGCTTTCTACCTTAGTTTGGAACCTTGAAAAGCTTGAGGTTTGAGATTACGCTTAAGGCATATCTACAGCAATATGCGCAAAACTCTTCATACTGCCCTATGTCGGTAAGAAATAAAGGTAGGAGGCAGTGTCAAAAAGTAGCCGCAAATGTCGTGTTGTTGCCGAGTCGATAAATTGTGCTCAGCGTGGTCGAAAAAACCTTTGAATTTCCAAAAAAATGTAATAAAATCTTTTTTCGCCTCAAGATGTCAATAAGAACTGGATAAAGTTACCCTTTTTATTTGCAAATATCCAAAAAGTTTTTTTGTTGAAAATGATTTCTTCAAAATTTTGATATCGCAGCCCTGCGTACATCCTCGTATTTTTAAAACAATGCAGTTTTTAAAAACCAACCGATTCACTAAAATCCTTGACTAATGGCCTAAGAACACTGAAGTCTAAGCAGTCATTCTCTGTATATGCCGTCAGTGAGGAGCACAGCTCTCCAAACACATAGTAGACAAAGCTGAAGATGGCAGTGACCGAGACAATCCCAATCCACAAAATGTTGAGCAGATAAGAGAGAGTAATGGCTACAATACATGAAATACGACCACCTTGACGAGCACTTTCTCTTTTGAACACTTCTTCGCGAGTAGATCCAGTGCTAAGGATGCCGATGCAGAGAAGAACCAAGGCAACTGTGACCATTAGTAAAGCGGTTATTACAAAAACAATGTGGATCTAAAAACAGACCAAATTAAATTGCTCATATAATATCCATTTAAAGGAGCATGGATTCCTACGACTGAAACAATTGTGATATTTGAATTCCCGGGACAAAATCCTACACTATGGTTTTGGCACGAATTGTTTTTCGAATGCAAGCATTTTTTATTTCAAATATTCTTTTTAAATTCTTTAATTACGTCAAACCCAGCAATTGTGGGCACAGCAAAAAGTATGAGAACTCACTGAACCTTTAGCATTTAGCCAGATCGGATCCCGAGGTTGAGTATGAGTCAGAATCTTCGGAGTGTCGTGGACTTCGAATTTTGGGTTTGGTGGGCATTTGGCTCGGCCTTACAATTTTTTTTGGTCTGATCAGTAGGTAAACCTTTGGTTTGACTCTAAAATTGTTTTTGGTTTAATTTAGGTAAGATCAATTTCAACGGACACAGATTTAGGTAGAAATTTTGGTATTAGGGCAGAATTTTCTAAAACTCTCGCCTTAGCATTGACAAATCGCCACACCGGCGAAATCACCAACTTCCATAAAAAATACCAAGAAAAATTCAAGAAGACTCGGTATGAACAGTGGTATATCACTTGCTCTGGCATTGCTGTTTTACACAATGAAAATTCACGCACAGACTGAAGGCCGAGCCAAAGGCCCAGAAAATCCAAAACTCGAAGTCCACGACACTCCGAAGATGTCTGACTCATGCTCAACCTCGGGATCCGATCCGGCTAAATGCTAAAGGTTCAGTGAGCACTCATACTTTTTGCTGTGCTACAATTGCTGGGTTTGACGTAATTAAAGAATTTAAAAAGAATATTTGAAATAAAAAATGCTTGCATTCAAAAAACAATTCGTGCCAAAACCATAGTGTGGGATTTTGTCCCCGGGAATTCAAATATAAACAATTGATTTAGTCGTAGGAAGCCATGCTTCTTTAATGTCCAAATCAGACCTTATCAAGCCACGGAATATCCGTGATATTTAATGCCGTCTGGCTTGTTCAACAGATGCATTGAAAGACCAGACCTAAATCAATTCTAAATGGACTCTTTTTTTAAAGAGAAAGACTCTTTACCATCATGATGCTGAAAAGGATAACACCAATAAAGCACATTACAAACGCCATCAGAGAAGAATAAGGCACTCTCGATAGACAACCATCTTTTGGTGGTTTGCTTGGATAGTCTTCAAATCTGCTGTTAATAATGCCGCTCCTTGGTGGTCGGAATACATTGTTAGAAACGGGAGAAGCCGGTACAAGTCCTTTTTCCAGCGAGCTTTTTCTATACATTGAGCAACAGACCAAAAATATGGCAATACCTGTAAAAAATAGTAAAAGGAATTTTTTTATCACGATAGCTATAATCACAGAAATTAAATCATCAAAGAAAATTATGAATGACAATTTATTTGACCCTACACTAGCAGAGGACACTTTTTTTTGCCTTGGTCCCCCTGTTGCTTTTTTTCATTTTTCTTTCGATTTTCTATTTAACAGCAACATCAAAAATATATCTAATATATCCAAAATCAGGCTTTTCGATGGTCTCAACAAGAGTTGTGCGTACCATTGGAACTCGAAAAGTAATATGGCTATGAATAGCGACGCTAATAATACAAATATACAAAAAATGACAAAAATTAACAAAAACTGAAGAAAACAACAGGGGGACCCAGGCGAAAAAAATTTCCTCTGCTAGGATAGGGCCATTTATTTGTAAGTCTCTCATCGGTCATTTTTTGGAGAAGGTAAGACAATCACTTGAGCAAATAATGTGAATCAGCCTGGCTGACCACTAAAACACTTCTGTTTGGTCATTTCAGCAAGAAAGCGCTAATTCAAATATGCTTTTCTATTAATTTTTTAGAATGTTAGACTTGAACAGACTGAAATACATGTATATATTCATCCAATAATTTTTAAAAAATGAACAAAAAGCTCTAATTAAAAAGTTATCCGAGTGGCTAAATACACAATATTGGTGAAATAAAAGACAACTAGCGTTAAGAATGAGGAGCGCAGGACATTCTTCAATGACTCATAGACACAACCACATACATTATTTACTTACTTATTTATTCAAAAAGAATGGGCGCTGTCCACTCTATCGTCTCTCCTCCTCTAGCACACGAAATAGATGCAGTGGATAAGGGCAACACTCCAGACCACCTAGTAGCAGTACTGAGTGACCTCATCTCTGCTACTCATACCTTCTGTAACGGATGGAACAGTTAGTCAATGTGCCTTGGGGTTGCCCAGACAACTCATAGAAAATCTTAAATAAAACATGAAAAGACTAAATGTCTAATAAAAACCAACCAAAACACTGAAAAAATTGTAAAGTTTTTTTTTGACCGATTAAACACAAACTGTGATTAATAAAAAAATGCGAAAAAGCAGCGCCTTACAATAAAATAAATTAATAACATGAAGAGCCTATGTTATATTGGATCAAATTGAAGTGAAGCGCCAAATTACTGAACTCTAGCACCTAATTAATTGTTTCGGGCAAAGCTTTTTCATGTTGCAAACAGAATTTTTTGCGCCAAAAACCTTCTTTTTTGTTGCAAAAAGACTTATTTTTTGCTGCTAATTTTATCTGCTCCAAAAAGACTTTTTTGCTGCAAAAGGACTTTTTTGCTGCAAAAACGTTTGTTTGCTGCGAATATTTTTCGCTCCGCCGTCATTTTTCGTAAATAGTATGTATATATACTTTTTTGCAGTAATAAAAAGTGTTTTAGGAGCACAAAAATTATTTTCGACGCAAAAAAAGTCTTTTTGCAGTAAGAAAAATGAGCAGCGAAAAAGTACTTTGGGAGCAAAAAATATATTTTTGCAGCACGAAAAAGCTATGCCTAATTATTCCCAGCACTTTTTCGAATCTTAGTTAAAAATACTGAGATCCAGCTAATTGCTTTTTTTTCTTATTTATGGTAAATTTTGTGTTTAAAATTAGAAAGTTGGTGCATTTGATCGATTTTAGCTAAAATGTGCAAATTTTCAAGTTTGGCTTTAGCCTCACAAACCATTAAGTTTTTAAATATTTGTAAAAATCTTTCAAAATTGACGTAAGTTAAAGTTTTAAGTTGTTCTTATTTCATATATATATATATAAGATGAATATATGTATACGCTGTAACTGAATTGCGCCCTCAAAAGTTTGTATTTGACCAGTAAGTTTTATTTTGATGTTTTACTCTAGACTTTGTTTATTTTTTTGCACTAGAATCAAACCCTAGGTCTTGGCTTTCTAATGAGCTATCTAACTGCGCTGAAGGATTTGAGAAATGTAGAGAATAAGAGCTTTTAAAAAGATATAGGTTTTTTGAAAGCTCTTAATCTCTGCATTTTTCAAATCATTCAGCAAGTTGGAAAGCCCATTAGAAAACAAAAGTTAGGGCTACATGCTCGTGCGAAAAAAATTACAAAAAGTCGACCGTAGACGGGAATGAGCCTTTTCGTTATATCGAAAGTCAATAGTACCTAAAATTTCGAATGTTCTCAGCTTTTATCCATTTTAATTCCTGCAAAAATTGTTTTATTTTATTTTTAGTTTTTTAGTCTTTTAATTTAGCGACATCGAGGCACCAAAATTTGGCCAAAAAAAGAGGTGATAAAAGGTGAACTGGTGGTGTTCTCGCCCAACCTGTCAATCCAGACACTCACTTGCATCTGGTCGCGGCCATAAAAACTTTGTTCACCAATTAATGGAGTCAAGGTCCAGCTGTCAATCACTTAGCCTCTCGGCAAGCAGAAAAACCACACTGATAAGGATGATCATCGCACTGCTAACACCCTCTTTGACCGTATAAATAGCGGGGCAGCTGGTGGTTGTTCATTCCATATTTCCCAGTCAACTTTCTTTCCAGTCAACCAACCAATCAAACCATGAGGAGCACTCTAGTGCTTCTTTTGGTTGTGCTCGTTGGGCTTACCAGCTCTTCGGAGTATTCTGACCGTCAAAAAGATATTAACCAGGAGGACCAGGAGGACCAGCAAGCCAAGCCTTTCCAGTCCGGCTACCAATACATCTACAGCTACAATGGCCAGATCTCTTCTGGTCTAGGCAATGCCCTAACAGCCAACAAGACGGTGACCAAAAGGCAGTGAGTAGGATTGAGGCGCAAGCCAAAATCACCTTCAAAGACTCTCAAACAGCCACACTGCGCCTCCAGAACATCCGCATGGGCCAAGCAAATCAGCCAATCGACAATGAGAAGGAGGTACAGCCACTTGGCTTGTTTGAGCGCAAGCAAGTTCCAGAAGACAAACGCCAGCAATTGGTTTGGTTTTATTTAATTTTTAAAAAAGTAAATTAATTTTAATAATTGCAGGAACTAGCTGTCCAATTCGAGTACGTGAATGGAGTGGTGGGTCGCATCAACTTTCAAGCTGAAGACCCCATCTGGGCGCGCAACATCAAGCGATCCGTGCTCAACTTGCTCCAAATCAACCTCAACCAACAAGGAGTACAGCAGCAGGACGAGGAGGAGAGCAGCAACCGATTTGGAGCTGGCAAGACTTTCACCATTTCTGAGGTCGGTTTTTAACGGGAGTTGAATAAGTTGAAACAAATTTGATTTATTGGGCTTTAGACCACCATCGAAGGCAACTGCAAGACCACCTACACCGTCAACCCAACGGCAAACCCAGCCAGCAGCAGGATGGACCAGGAGAGGAACAGAAGTTCAATGTCACCAAGACAATCGACTTCCAGCGGTGTCAGCAAATTGCTGATGTTGCTTATGGTTAGTTAAGATCAGAAAAAACTTTTGAAAATTATATTGCCCTTCTTCCAGGTTACCAAACAGAGCAACAGAAAGCCGAATGTGTGCGCTGCCAGCAACCATCCACCACCAGCTACAATGAGGAGCAGCAACAACAGCCATCACCTCAGTGCCAGAAGTGTGACCCCAAGCAGATCAAGCAGCAGCAATTGAGTCGAAGCACCATGATGCGCTTTGTACTCCAAGGCAAAGACCAGCAGAGCTATGCCATCCAGCGAGCAGAACTGGTGTCCCAGTACATTTACAAGACTCTGGAAACAGATGGAAAATACCCATCTGGGCTGCAGACTATTGTGGCCGCTCAATTGATCTTCCGGGAACTCCGAGCCAGCAATAACCAAGAGGATGTCATCCCCCGAGGAGACAAGGCCAACACCCTTCTGTTCGACAACCAGTGGGATGTGGAGCAGAAACGCTTCTACCAGTTGGGTGATGAGTCCGGCCGAGTTTCTCCATTTGCTGAAGTTCCAAAAAGGTTGGGTTTTTTGGTTTCTTTCTATGGCTAAATTTCAGTGTACGCCCACACTCAACTTCGGTGTGCAGTGTACACCTCCTTTTTTATTTGTTTTTTCAAAAAATTTCAATTTTTTTTGTTTTTCATATTATGCTTTTGAAAAAATTGAATTTTTGTCGAAAAAGTTCAACTTGGGGGACTAGTGCATGTTGGGAGGAGTAAACCAAAATTAAAAACTTGCTTTTTTAACTTTTTCATTCAGGTTGAGCAAGCTCAGCAGATCATCCGCCGTCTAGTACA
This sequence comes from Ditylenchus dipsaci, assembly GCA_004194705.1. Classification (NCBI taxonomy): domain Eukaryota; kingdom Metazoa; phylum Nematoda; class Chromadorea; order Rhabditida; family Anguinidae; genus Ditylenchus; species Ditylenchus dipsaci. Next base: position 56,884 of record SADC01000164.1, read on the forward strand.
AGCCGCCTCTGACAAACAAAACGGCATTGAATTCCATCAGCTGACTAAATTGCAGCGCCTGGTAGAGATCTTCCGAATGTGCAGTGTAGAGGAGTTGGAACAGATTATTTCTCCAAACGGGAGTCAAGCTCTAGCCCAAGTGAGAGTGAACAGAAGAAGCAACAACAGTTGGTGGCTGATTGTCTGGCTATGGCAGGCACCCGCAACACCATCCAAGTGCTCTCCGACAAAATCACCAACGGCAAGCTCAGCTCCCAACAAGCTTTCCAGGCCATGAGAGCTCTACAAGGACTGCCTGCCCCTTCTGATCAGCAAGTGGAGATTGTACAGCGACTTTGCCAACACCAAGCAGTCCACCGCTCCAGTGCTTTGAAACAGACTTGCTGGTTGACTTTTGGATCCATGGTCTCTGAGTTGTGCCACGAGAAGACTGGGAAACAGGAAGAGGGCGAGAAGATCTTCGGAACTCAGACTGGATTTGAGTCCAAGCAGGAGATGTGCCGCAGTGACAAGAAAGAGACCTACAAACAGGTGGGTTAAATCTTTAATATACCTGAGTTTGGTCATTTTTCAATTTTTGTAGGTCTTGGAGGAGCAGTACAACCAAGCTCAGAACACTTACGAAAAAGTGTTGGCTCTGAAAGCAATTGGAAATGCCGGTTTGGACAACACCATACAGCACTTGGAGAGAATCATTGTGGACGGAAAGGAGGAGCGAACCCAACGATGTCAAGCTATTGATGGCCTTCGCCGTCTGCGCAACCAGATGCCCCGCAAGATCCAGCGAGTCCTGCTGCCCATCTTCCAGAACACTAAGGAACACCCAGAAGTGAGAATGGCATCATTTGCAATGATCATGCACACGTTGCCCCAGCAACAAATCCTCGACCAGATCACCTACACCCTCACCAAGGAACGTCAGCCAGAGGTGCAGTCTATGGTCTACAGCACCATGAAGACTCTCTCCAAGTCCAAGATCCCAGAAGAGCAGAACATGTGAGTGACTTCTTTTTTTTCAACACTCAATACTATGGTTGTTGAATGGCTAATTGGCCTATAAGTAATGATTAGCCAAGATTTTGGCTAAGAAAATTTATAGAATTTATACAATTCTTACAATTTTGGATCAAATTTTGCATTTTCTTTTAGCTTCATCAAAATTTATCGAAAAATATAAATTTAAATAAATTTTTGTGTAGAAGAAATACGTTGAACACTTTTTTCTTTGATTTTTTACGAAAAAAATATTTTCGGGCCTCAGAAAGGCCAAGGCATAGTATTTTGCCGTCATTTGGACAATTGGCCGATTTGAACTTCGCTGGCCAGTTGGACAACCCTACTCAATATACTTTTTAATATAACTTTACTCTATATACAATGGTTTATTGTAATTGCAGTGCCAAACACCTGAAGAGTACCCTCAAATTGGCCAAAGTGGACGAACAGACTCTGCGACCCAGCCGAAAATTCCAAGTGCCCATCTACAGCCGGGAGCAGAAGGATGGAGTATTCCTCAACTTTGTGTCTGCTTACCGCAATAGCCGCAGTCAACTGCCCAGCCACTTGGCTGCCAGCGTGGACACTCTGCTCAATTCCGACTATCAGCTCAATAGTCTCAAAGTGTCTGCTAGCCAGCAGAACATTGAGCAATGGTAGAGATTTTGAGTGGATCAGACCTTTTTATTTGACCACGATATTTTTAGGTACGAGACTTTACTGCAGCGATTCATTGCTGCCACCAAACAAGAGTCATCCAAGACCACCCGAGGGCATCGCTCCCAGCGGTCTACCAGCAAGAATGACAACAAGCAGGAGTTGCGCAACATATTTTCCGGTCTAAATATCCGAAACCGTGCTGACCAGCAAGGAAGTAAGTCCAACGAGCAACCATTCGCCATGGTGTGTGTGCGAGTGGGAGATGTGGACCAAGCCATCCTGCCAATTGACCAGGAGACCATGCCTGAGTGTCTCAAGCCAGTGCTGAATGGAGAACAACCAAGTCTTTCAGAGTGGATGCGCAAGTTGCAAGACACCCAGCACTTCCGACTCTTATCTGTCATGAACATCCAGGAAAAGACTGCTCGAATCCCCACCTCCATCGGTGTACCCCTCAAAGTTGTGCAAGCTATGCCTATGATGGCTTCCATTGAAGGCAGTCTCAACGCCAAAGTAGAGACCAGCCGTGCTGAATCTCCCATGGGCATCAAGGCTCAGCTGAACATCCACCCAAGTGTCTGCATGGCCTCCGTCCAGAAGGTAGATTTTATAAAAAAAACACTATAAGAACTGGTATTATTAGTTTAAAAATACTGGTATTCTCTGCGAAAAATGTAAAATATGCCATGAAAAAGATTTTTTTGCATTAAAAACAAGTTAAAATTATAATGTGCCATCAAGAAATATTATTTTTTTCGTGGCATGTTTCAGTCTTTTTCATGGTTTTTTCGTGACAAATGTCAGCCTTTGGCAAACCAAATCATATTGTGCCTTTAAATATTACCCTCTAAACTGCAAAAAGTTAGAGCTTACCTTTTTGTCAACGAGTTTTGCTAATAATTTATAAGATTGTACTGGGATGTCCACCACTTCAGATAAACCTTAAAAAGGCGCATAATTTATGTTCTTATTTAGATGGAAAGTTGGTTGCCAATATTTGCCACTGGAGTAGAATCCACTCAAGCCATTGAGTTGAACTTACCTATCCAAGCCGAGATCAGTGCCAACCAGCAGGAGGGACTCACTATTGTCATTGATGTGCCTCAAACCCCCAAGACGCATTTGGTTGGTGCTCACAGTCTGCCGTCCACCTACACTCGAGAATGGGACGAGCGCAACAAAATGTTGAAGGACCCCAAAGTCAAGGCAATTCATTACCCACATCTCGACCAGTCTCAGCATGAAGTCAACCGCGAGGTTGGAAAGGTAAAAGTTCATGCGTGTTTTTAGTCATTAATTACTGGCACTTCAGCAATACTTCGGCATGCCCTTCCATGTAAACAGTCTGTTCCACCGACCTACCACCAAGGTCAGCAACTACCGCCAGCTATTCCAACTATTGATGGCCACCGAAAACCACTACCATCTCTCCTTCGAACCAAAGATCAGCGATGGAACCCCCAGGAAGGTGACCTTGCAAGCCAGTGGCCAGTCCTTCCACAAGGTTGGCGACAACAATGGTCCAGAGCTCGGCAACTTCTATTCCGACACTCACCAGTTCCAGAAAGCGCACCCAGAAGACAACTTTGAGGTTTGATTTGTTTTAATTCTATACTAAAAATATTTTCTCTCTCATTTTAGGACATGCAGTTGGATGGACACTCTCAACGCCGCCAGAAACTCAACTCCTTCTTGAACAAGTTCCAGCCAGGCCAGATGTACCAGCACAGTCTGAAGTTGCAAGCCAAGTTGGAGGGAGGAAGGTAATTTTTTGCTTTTCGATAAAAATTTCGCATTACCGTATTTACTTTAATTAAAGCCCCTCCTATATTTAAAATTGCGTCCTTGGCACTGTGTTTTTGGCCCACTTTTTAGACACTGCTCTTAGGTAAATTACCCTTCATTTTTTAGCTAGTGAAATGAGCTACTAGATGAGTGGTAATTACCCTAAGAGCAGTCTCCAAAAGTATGTCAAAACATAATTCTAAAAACACAATTTTGAATAGAAGGGGGATGTCTATAATTAGTGTAAATACGGTTCATGAAACATGCTCATATTGAGAATCAAACTTGATAAATAAGCCCGTGCTGTGATCGATAATAGCATATTTTAAATTTAGAAAAACGTGCCAAGGAAAGATTGATCTGAAGACCTCTTGTGATGCCCAATTCAGATTCTGCAAATCCTTTTTAGAGGTTGAAAGAAGTGCATTGCCCCAAGAGAGCCAAGAGTGGAAATTGAAAGCCAAAGTGCAAGTGTTGCAGCCCCAAGCAGTCAACCATGTGGAGGAGATCGCCGAAGGTAAACACCAGAAACTGGTCTGCCAAGTAGAGTGTGACTGGGGTGCTGAAAAACAGCAAAACATCAACTTCCGATTGCAAGGAGAGCAAGCCATCAGCCAGCAACAACGCCAACTACAGACCAGCCAGCAACAGAAGAAGCAAGCTGCCTTCCTCAACAAATTCGACCTATTGGCTGAATACAAGCTGCAGCCAGCTGCCCAGAACACCTTCCTCCGAGCATTGGAGATGCTCAAGAGCAAAGACCCGTGGACCACCCAGTCCCAACACTACCAGAGTGGCAAAGATGGACAGGTATTGCATTTCTTTAATATATTAAGTCCAAATTTATTTCACAAAAAATTTCGTAGTTACAGTAGTACTCAACCCATTTTTTAGATTCATGCCACCATGGTAATTGACCCTATCAATCAAAAGCGAGCCAACATCAGCATTTCCACTCCCAGCCAGAAAGTGCGCATGGAGTCCGTGGAGTTGATGCCTTTTGGAGAGCCTCTCCAGATGCGCCCCTTCCCCCTGGTCCGCCCCACCAACAAGCAGAGCCACTCAGCCAAGCAGCTATTCAAGCGTATGGTTGTGGACAAGGCTCCTCGCTCTCAATGCACAGTCGATGGCCGCCGAGTGGAAACCTTCGATGGAGTGCTCTACAAGGCTCCCATCGGAAAGTGCTACTCCGTCCTCGCCAAGGACTGCTCCAGCGAAGAACCCCGCTTTGCAGTGCTCATGAAGGCTATCGGAGAAGACCAAGACAGCCAGGACAAGGTCGGAATTTTGAAAATAATTTAGTCAACTCTCCATTAAATCTTAATTTGCAGAAGATCAAGGTGATCACTCCCGAGCAGACCATTGAGTGCAAACCAACTGGCTCAGGCTCATCCAAGAAATTGGACTGCTACATCAACGGCCAGCTTGTGGACCCTCAGCAGCAATCCTCCTCCGAATACAACAACAATGGAGTGGTGGAGTTTAACAATGAAGAAAAGACTGATGTGAGCATCCAGTTGGAAGAAGGTGTGCAGGTGCGCATGTCCTGCTGGTGCTCCAAATGCAAGTGCCAGAAGGTGGAGGTGCGTCTCTCTCAGCAATACAAGCAAGGACAGGTAATATTGAATCCCTTTCTTGGATCCTAGTTGATTGCCCCTCATTTTAGTGTGGATTGTGCGGTCACTTTGATGACCAGGCCGAGGACGAGCTACGCATGAACGATAATGAGAACACCGATGACTTGGCCAAGTTCCACCGCTCTTACAGCTTCAAGGATGACTGCTCGAGCCAAGACCAAGACTCGCTCTACTCCAACCAAAACAAGGACAAGTTCAACCGCAAGGTCGATCGCCGCAACAAGAAGAGCAACTACAACAGCCAGGATAGCTACCAACAGGAGGACCAAGAAGACTATGACTGGCAGAAGGGTGGATACCACAGCCAAGAGGTAGACAGCCAATGGGACAGTGACCGTCAACAGAAATGGAGCAACCAGCGAGGAGGCAAACGCCAGCAGCAGAACAGCCAGGAAGACGAGGGTAGGGTTTTAGAATAAAATTATTTGAAAAAAATTAGTTAGATCACAAGTTAGATCTAAAGATCGTTAAAAGAGGTGTTTTGTCTAAAAAATAGGGTTGCACCTACTAGGGATCGAACTTGTGATCTCAGCAAACTATTTCAAATTAATATACTAATTAATCTTCTAAAATTTGCGTTTTCAGAGCCCATTGAAGAGACCAAAGTGCTAGAGTTCAACCACAAGATCTGCTTCTCAGTCCAGCCAGTCAAAGTGTGCCCAGAAGGCAAGACCCCAGCCAGTGAAGAGGTAGAAACCAGCCCCAAGAAAATTCAGTTCGCCTGTCTGAGCCGAGGATCTGTGGAGGCCCGCCAGTTGCAGCGCCAAGCACGCAAAGGACTCCGAGTGGATGTGTCCATTCTGACTCCCAGCTTCGTCGAGACCGTCCAGCAACCAATTCGTTGTTTGGCCTACTGAATAACCAAAAACTATTAAACAATCTTCCTATACCCCACCCTTTGTAATTATGTACCCATTCCTTGACTGTTGCCCCTACTCCATAATCCCAGTCGTTTTAGTGCATCAGCAGTCAGGAGGCCATTAGGGCTCACTAGTAGTTTATTGTAATTGAAATGTTGAAAAGAAAAAATAAAATGGGTACTTGACACTGTTGTTTGTTACAATACACAGAAAATTGCACATTCATTGGCAAAATAATTGCATATTAGTATATCAAAACTGATTGCTGCTAAAATTTGGGGCTACTCAGACTCCAATGGCTTCAATCGCACTTAACAGGCAAAATCATTAGATCGGCGCAAAGATATCTGTTTTTTCTTCAGTAGCAGATCCAACGGCTTTCTGATGTTGACCAGATCTGAGACATGAGGCTGGTAGAAATTGACCATTCCCAGATACGAGTGTAGTGTGGCAAATCAATTGGGCTTCGCCCGCGTAGGTTCGAATCCTGCTGACTGCGTCAATGTTGTGTTTGCAAAATCAGAGATTGAGAGCGTAGAATAAACGAGAGCTTTATTCATTTTTATAGCTATAACGAAAAAGTTCGTTACGAAATTTCGCTGTTACGAAATTGTCTCGTTACGAAAGCTTGTACAGCCATTGAATAGTCAAACAGCCTCATTAAAAATAATTTTTGAGGAAATTACACCAACTTCACACTAAAATCCAAGTTCAGCGCAGCAGTGTGAAGTTGGTGTGATTTTCCCGAAAAAAATTCAATTAGGCTGCTTGACCACTCAATCGATAGAGAAAAATCTCAGCTACAAAACGGTATAAAAACATCGGAGATGAAAAAACAAAATTTATGAAAAAATGTATTATCTAAAAACATAAAACTGAAATTATGTTAAGGGCTGATTTAAAAGTGATTAAAAGATTTAAAAAAAAACGCCACACACAAACTCCCTCCCCCCAAGAATCCGACCTTTTAAAAATTGCTGTAACTATCCTTTCAAGTAACAACTTTAGGCTCAGCCCTTAGGCTTGGGGTAGGCCAGCGTACGGAAGTTGTGACTAATAACTGTGTTGCGCACTTTTCTCTGATATACCAACGACAGGGTACACATTATGACCGGGTACAACGACCGGAACACTTACGACCGGGCACAACGACCGGGTACAACGACCGGAACACTTACAACCGGGTACAACGACCGGGTACACTTTTCAAGCACTTTTCTTAAATCATGTCTAAACATCTCCTAAGTAATTCCTATATTCTAGAAACGATAGAAAAGTTGTTTTCTGATATTTTTTCACATAAAAATTCGGTTTAAATAAATAAATATAAACAAATTTAATTTAAATTTGTTTTTTTTTGCATTGGGTTAAGTACTTAGATACCGTATTTTCTCTAATTATAGACTCGTCTCTAATTATAGACCCCCCTAATTTCAAGTGGTCTGAAATTTCTGTTTTCATTAACTTTTAAAGCTCTGTCAAAAGTGCCTGTGAGGGATTTTAAAAATCTAACAGGCACTTTTTACACAGCTCAAAAAGTTAGTGAAAACAGAAGTTTTAGACCACTTGAAGTTTTAAAAAATCACCCAACTCTAATTATAGACCCGGGTCTATAATTAGAGAAAATACGGTACTTCAAAAAGATGGTATTTAAACATAATTTTGTTGACTGGGACCTACCTCATAAAGAAACTCTGGTATGTATACTTTTTTATGCATGATTTGTATCTAAGGTATGTGGGTGTGCGCATCTCAACAATCCTCGCTTCTTTTACGGCTGTACCGAGAAAGGTAAAAAAATATTTGGTAAAAGGCACATTTGGTAAAAAAACTTTTTGGTAAAAAATTTTTGGTAAAGACACATTTGGTAAAATTTTTTTTGGTAAAGCACTTTTTCGGTGGACATTTTCGGGTGGTACACCTTTTGGTCATAGAGTTCTTGTTTTCGGCCATAGATTTTATTTCGGCGCGGAGTTGGCTGTTTTGGTCACGAAGATACCGTTTTTGAGGGCATATACGTTTCTCCAAACCATATAAAAGCACCTTATGCTGCCCAAACCCCGTTAAGCACCTAGTGACCAGAACATGAATCGAGGTCCTCTACTCAGGACTATTGCACTCAGAGGGGTTTGAACCAGCGACCTTGGTGATGAGTGTATGGACTTCTACGCCACTCAAATACTCAAAATCATGATAAATAATAAGGCATGCGCCCAGGTGGATTCGAACCAGCAAGCTCTACATCACCACTTATAATCGCTCAGAACTCCATCCAGAGGGACGAACCAAATCTGACAAATCTCATTTAGCACCCGCAAACAGCCTCCTCATTGTGTTTTCGCCTTAACACGGGAAACCCTGGTGACTCAACAGTCACAACAGGTAGAACAGAATGTGGTGAACACGATGGTGAGGGTCCTTTCCCCTTCGATGTCTGACGAAGTAGGTGAAAACGGCTCTGGAAGGTAACAAGTTGTGCATGTCAAAATCAAGCTGTGTACCCACAGGTTTTCAAGTGGTGCGCCCTGATTGTAATGCGACACCCACACTTATATTACACCAAAATGACCTCAAGGAATTCAGCTTTCAGATAAAAAAAGCATTGGCGATTCTTATTTTGATGGTTAAGACAGATCCCTACTTGTTTCTCGAGGTACGGATTTTCGGAATTCTTTGACCTTGACTTCTAAGTGCCATAAATTACCGCACACTCCACCCTTATTTTCGATTTTTTCAGCATCGTATAGCAGAATTATCAGGCTACATGTTGAACAAAAATTTACCACAATCTTTGTTTAAAAAACTCACATAAACTACCGTCAAAATGATAAACTCGTAAATTCTTTGGCATTATGTTTGTTAAATATGTTTTTGAATTTGCGCAATTTTGAATACGGGTCATTGTGGTGCTCCCATTTCGCCACAACAGGTAGAACAGCGTGTGCTGAACACAATGATGGCGGTTTTTTTGCTTCAAGGCTGGATAAAGTGGTTTTTATGCGGTCTTTGAAGTGATTGGTTTTGCTTGGACTCCGAGTGGACACGTCCGACCTGACCCCTAACTTCGTGGGAAAAATGCAGCAGCCAAGACGTTGTGTGGTCCACTAAACACCCAGAAAAGCCTATCCCAATACCCTCCTATTTTGTAAATGTGTACCCATTCTCCTGACTGTTGCCCTCTTCCTTCCCCAAATTCATATAGTTTTAGCTCAACAGTCAGGAAGCCACTAAGGCTCAGAAGTAGTTTATTCGGTTCTTATCGGTTATCCGCACCCCACTTACTTTTTCCACAAAATAGTCAAGTTACATCATAGAAAATAGAAAATAGGTGGGGTGCGGATAACCGATAAGAACCGTTTATTCTAATGCAATGTTGAATAAAAGTAATAAAATGGGTGCTTGTTGGTATTCTTGATAGCATTGATAGCAACATAGCAATATTGCGATATTGTTGATAGCAACATATAAAGAAAAAAAAAGATTCAATCATACACATTCAATCACACAACATATACACACGAACACACACACCAGGGCTCACCGGATATCCGGCACTTTTTGACATCCGATATTCGAAAAAATGGCCAAATTTCGGTAAAGTTTTTAGAACATTTTTTTAGAATTTTTTTTTCAAAAATTTCTTTGTAAAAATTTTGTGAAAATATCCGAAATCCGATAACCGATATCCGGCATTTTTTGACATCTGATCCGATATTTTTTGATATCCGTTGTATCCCTGACATACATGTTTACTTCATTGTTTACTAAGAAATTGAACATTTAAAACTAATGTATTATAGGGGCTCCAATGAAGGTAGGAAGTTATATTTCGAGGTTTTTGGGGTTCTATACATCTGCGAGTTTTCAAGTTTTTTCGTTTTATAAAGTGATCTTACCTATTATCGAGGTCCTTTCCGTGAAAAAATAATACAATAGTTAAACAGCAAAAACGGACTACCATCTTACAAATTCCTAGCTCGACATCTAACTTCGACATCTAACTTCGTACCTACGGAATATTTCCTATTTGCTGAAATCATTCAATCAAGGTGTCGACTTCAAATTTTATGCAAGAAACTATAAAGATAATTTTGAAAAACAAATCATAAAACTTATAGCTTGGCTTCAGCATACGTAGAAGATCGGATGTCGAACAATAAAATGAAAAAAACGGTTTTTTTTTCTCAAAATCTACCGTATTTACTCTAATTATAGACCAGTCTCTAATTATAGACCCCCAGTCCAAAAAATTGAGAATTTTTCCAGCATTTTCTGTGGCAATCTAATATGTTGCACACTGGATTCGTGACCGCACGATTATCACATCACCCATTGTATTTGTTGCTTTTTACTGAATGCCTTTGATTGATTTTTGTCTCAAATCGGAAATTGTTGTCAGCATTTTTTAATGTTTCGCACATTGCACTTCTTGGTTTTTGATGATTGCCTTGTTTGTCCAAGGGGTTGAAACAAAGTATAGACCACCCCGAGGGGGGGGGTGGTGAGGGTTAAAAAATTATCGACCTTGGCCTATAATTAGAGTAAATACGGTAATCCCATTAAAAAGACAAAATATTTACCTATTTTTGACCAAAATAGGTAAACTTTGATTTTTTCAGTGACTTTTAGCACATGTTGCCTTCCTAATTTAATCATCGGATTTTCTTTCCATGTTCATGTATAAATTATTTAAGGAGGAATAGGTGGTCTCCACTTTGGGCTCCAATTTTCGGGACAGCAAGCAATAGATGCTCTCTTCTTTTCGCTTTCTTCTTTATTCGCCCCCATGGGATTATTTCTTTTTCGGCTTTTCTTTTTTTTCTAAAGCTGGAGAAACAAAGGCTTCTCTAAGTTATTGTTTTCTATTAAGTTATTGGGGTGTAAAGGTTGTCTTTTCTGTGAAAAAACTCGTGTTTTGATTTGTAGTCTTTTCAAAAAATTCAGAAATTTTATAATTAAAGTTATACTCTCTTTTATGAATATTTTATTTATATAAAAGAAATACGGAATCACTTATAACAACTGAAGCCAACTCTTTTTAGTAAACACCTCTTTTGGATCTGGGATTGAGGTGTGCTAGCGGGGCCATCCTAGTCAAGTAAACCTTGTTAATGTGTCTATTAATCTGTAAAATTAGGGTCGCGAAAACAATGGTATTTTACCGGAAAAATGTAATCGTTAAATTTTTTGAGGAAAAGCTTATAAATTGGGTGCGTTGACTTTATGTACCTTTTGTCCCATTTTGTCTCAAATCTCTTTTTTTATAAAACCTCATAAAAGCACCCAAATATTAGTTCCAGTACCAGATTCTCCCGGAAAAAGTGCGTAAAGCATATATTAGTCCGTCCTAACCAGTGTTGTGAGTGGCACCGGTGCCGTGAGCTGGTGCCGGTGCCGAAATTTTTGCGAGTCGGTGCCGTGAGCAGGTGCCGGTGCCGAAATTTTCAGGGTCGGTGCCATGAGCCGGTGCCGGATTTTCAAAGTCGGTGCCGTGAGCTGGTGCCGGATTTTTTTGAGGTCGGTACCGTAAATCGGTAATTCTAAAAAAGGGAAATTACATCGGTGCGGCACCGGCAGCAGGCAGCTCATAGCACCGCACCAATGCCGTGAGCTGGTGCCGGTGCCGAAAAATTTCCCGTCGGTGCGGTGAGCTGGTGCCGGTGCCTGAATTTTCAGGGTCGGTGCCGTGAGCCGGTGCCGCAATTCTAAGATCCTAACATACCTAACCCTAAGCTTAAGGAATAAGTAGTTAGAACAAATGGTAGTTCCAGAAGGGACAAAAGGTACATAACGTCGGTGCCCCATAAATTGTCGAAAATTCAATAACTTTTTTTTTTTCAATGTCATACATTTAATATTTTTCAAGATTGTGAAAAATTGGTAATATATCCCATTTTACTTGGAATATTCCTGCTAAATATAATAAATTTTCCTGGAAAATTCTCATTTCACAACGCTACCAATCCCATAAACAAAAAAGAGTTGTCGGTATGTGTGTGTTTTGTGTAGTTTTTCTAAAATGAATGTTTTGATTTTTTCTGCAATTTCTGCAAATAGGCTGTCGGTCAGAGAGACTATATGGATGATCCCTTAGGCAAGAATATTTTTTTAAAGTGTCGTGTTAATGAGAGTTTTAGATTATTATTGGTTAACAAGACTTAACTTTATTAATAGTTATTTGAGACAGAAAAAAATTAAATAACACTTTCGTATGTGAACATTTCTTGTCCAAACTAGGGTTGTGCGCAAAGAAAAATTAAATCCAAAATTGATTGGAATTTTATGTGTGTTCAAATGTTTTACAAGTTAACTGTTGCTCCTTACCTACTACTCCAATAGTTGATTGCGTTATATTGTCAACCACCAAAACAGCAGCAGAACTGGTTTTGGTGGTAGAACAGCAGGTACCTTAAACTTTTTTAATTTTTTCTTAATCTAATTTTTGCTTGAAGGTCTTTGCTATGGCTTGTCTAATTTGGGTGGTGGTTGCACTAAGTCTTTTTATCGATTGTTCAAATCAAGATGTTTTAGATCTTTAAGCATTTCCTACTTTTTCTGTCACCGTTTAAATAATTTGGCCAATTAACTGTGCAGTTGCTTGATACTTGTTTTAAAGTAGTCTCTTTCTACGTTAAATTAGAAACAGGGGTTCCGTAGTTTTGTACATTTGTATTTTTTATTTTCAGTAACTAAACACATTGTTGTCGTTTTCTAAAAAAGCTTTACAGCTTTGAAAACTTCAAAGTTGTACCAAATTTATTTGTCGGAAAACCGACCTTGTGCAAGCTCGAAACCTTAAAATTTTTATAAACACTTACATGGCTTTTCGAATATATCTTTTTACTTTTTGGCCTGTGCTAGTTGGCGCAGTGTTAGAGCTTTTCGTCAACCGACTTCACTAGGGTTACTGAATAGTTAACTCTTTCGAGAATATTCTCGAGAATAGTCTCGGATTTTAGGGAAAGTGCACTTTTTAAGCCATTTTACAAGGGGTTTCCGAGGATATTCTCCAAAAAGATTGTGCTCACTAAATTCAGTAACCCTAGATTTTACACAAGAAAAGACAATTTTTCTTTAGGTCATGGTCATCCCACTCCTGGACAGCTTCGATTTTTCAATTTTTTCCAATTTTGATTATTAGCCTATTCGACGTGAAATCAAAAAGTAGAAATAGGTCAAAAATATCAGATTTTCTAGTTTCACTTAAAAAGTCTGAGTTCATGCGCGAGGAAAGTCGGGCAAAAAATTACGCAATTTTTTTTTGTGTTGGTAAGTATTGGGTTGTAACATAAGTTCTGTCGGTTTTTGTTCATGAAGGTTTTGTTTTAATGTAAAATATTTCTACCATACTGTTATATGTCATTTTGTAGAAAAGAATCTCCTATTTCATCGCTCTATTTCAGATTTCACAATTTCACAACAAAATGTTGATCTTTAACCTTCAAGAAATTAGCTTCAAGTTAAAAAAATAATTATCTCCGACATCTTTAAAACTAGTCAAAAGTTTAGTCAATTGTTAGGCGCTGCAGCATCGACTTAGCACTATATTGTAGCGCAGATCAAGAGCTTCAAAATCCATTTTACAGAATGATTTTTGAAAATCTGAGTATTGAGATTTGACTGTTTTAAAAAAGTAAATTCTTCAAAAATGACTGAGATTCAAGTTTTCTTAATTTTTTCCGGATTTCAGTCATTTTTTGAAGAATTTACTTTTTTAAAACAGTCAAATCTCAATACTCAGATTTTCAAAAATCATTCTGTAAAATGCATTTGAAGCTCTTGATCTGCGCTACAGCATAGTGCTGAGCTGTTGCTCCAGCGCCTAACAATTGACTAAACTTTTGACTAGTTTTAAAGATGTCGGAGATGATTTTTTTAACTTGAAGCTCATTTCTTGAAGGCTAAAAATCAACATTTTGTTGTGAAACTGTGAAATCTGAAATAGAGCGATGAAATAGGAGATTCTTTTCTACAAAATGACACATAACAGTATGGTAGAAATATTTTATATTGAAACAAAATCTTCATGAACAAAAACCGACAGAACTTATGTTACAACCCAATACTAAATTTGTATTTGTCACGGAGAATTTCTCAGTGACGAATCATGTACCAAAATATGGTCCTGGGTCTCTTCCAAAAAGTTAAAGGAGATTTTTACTTGATCGAAAAAGATAGACTTCTGAACTTTTTATCCATAATTTGCTAAGAATTTTTTGCAAAATAAGCCACTAGTCGATGTTTAAAAGGCAAGAGTCGAAGGCAAGAACTGACACTTTAAGAAAAAACGTTTTTATTGATATTTTTTAAGTGTTTTATTTGGTTGCATTTTGGGTATGTATAGACGTTCCATTAAAAAAAAAGTGTTTTAACGTTTTAATCCTAAAATTGTTTAATTTTTTGAAAATTAATGTTTGAGTCTAGTAAGACTAACTCCTATGTAATAACAGTGTGAAAATGGTTTTTCTTGACGCACAGCCGAATTAAATGTGTTATTACTGGTTTTATATTTTCAATAAAGCCGTGTTATTAGCAGCTATATTGCCCTTGCAATAAAACAACCACAAAATAAGCAGTAGCCGGCTGGATTTCAGCTGTGCTTTTTATTGATTTACTTGTTTTTAGCCCCAGCTTAATTTATTTAGTGTTTTGGATAAAAAAATCTTTTAAAATTAAAATTGTAATTTTTTCAAATTGTAATTTCAAACGCTTGTCAAATTTTGAAATGAGTAACATTTTTTATATTACTTATGTTTATTTTTTCAGCTTTTTAGAAAGCGCTAAAGAAAACAATAGCCAATTTATTTAAAGTATAATCTATGCTTCTACTAATCTCTTTTATCTACTAGAATATGTAACTTTATAAACCCAACAACCCAGCTTTGCCAACAAAAAAAGGAAGTTAGAGAAAGCAAAACCGACTGGTAGCTTGAGTTTTTGAGATTTGTGATATTGGTGACAGCCGGCCACAAAGAAGAGGCACGCCTTTTTTCTTCCTTATACTTTTCTCTTAAAAAATAAATTCTGCAGGCTATCAAATATCATCTCAAATATTGGACCTATTGCCGGCCAAACACTGCCTATTTCTATAACCTTTAAACTGTTATTTAAGTCCTAATCTTTGCGCAAAAATAAATACGATCCACATCCCTTCAAATTTGTTAATATGTTAAAAATTATTTAAAATAATAATGTTTTCTGCTAAAAATATTATTGAGTGGTCAGAATTTCAGAGAAAAAGCTTTTAGATTGTTTCGGCTAAATAGACAATGGCTGACTGAATTAAGCAAGTTCTTTACTGAATTTTAGAAAGTTATCTACTAAATTTTTTTATTCACTTATTCATTTTAATTTTTTGTATCAGCATGTAGCCCTACTTTTCTAGTTTGTTATACGGTATCAATTAAATTGATGTGATTAATATGACTTTAAAAGCAATACAATTACACTCATAAAAAAGAAGTTGTTTCATAAAGTGAAATAGAAAGAAATAAACAATTTTTTTTAATCTTTTCTAAATCGCACTAGTAAAGTTGGGTTTTTTTTGAAATCTAGAAAAGAAGGGATAAATGTTGCTAATGATTAGAAAAACCTTATTAGTAAATTCCGTAAATTTATTCCTCAATTTAGTCAGTAAATTTATTTGAAGCGATTGTCTTTTCGGTATTTGACATAAACAAATTATATCATGTTTCTTTTTTACTCTAAATTGGAGACTTTTCATCAACAAAAGTCTTCGAAATGAAATTTGTCAAAAAGTAAACATGCCAAAACCGATTTTGCTTGCTTGTATAATGTTTTACTATTTTTTTACTCTGCTTCTGTTATTCGACAAGTAATTTTGCCAATATCGAGCAGAAAAACATAGAAAAATACTTTTCAAGCGAGCAAATTTGGTCTTGGTAAGTTTCATTTTCGACAAATTTCGTTTTAACAAATGTCGTCTTTGACAAAGTCTCGCCTAGTCTTAAATAACTTCCTAATGTTTTTCATAAAAGAGTGAAAAATAGTTCTTGGCTGTAAAAAGTCGATTTGTGTCCCTAAAGTAAGATGTCAAAGTAGGAAGTCAAAGTTAATTGAAGCCACTATCACTTTGCTACCTACTTCTTCACCTTACTTTCGACCTTTTGAGGTATCAGAGGCTTTTTCATATAACCACATTATTAATATAAAAAAGTTATGCCTTGCGAAAATGCGCAATTTTTCCTATTTGTATAGAAATAGTTTAAAGCAAGAATTACTAAAAGCTGCCAACTTTTTTTTCACATCAACTCTTTAAACATGAAAGAGGGCAAGTGGATTGACGCCATTATTTTGATTAGCCTTGGAAGAAAAGGTGGTTTAGTGTATCTAGAATCTAATCTTTTCCTGTTAGTGACCACCAAAAAATAGTATGTAGACGATAAAAAGTATATAAAGCATTTGCAGTTTTTGACTTCCTTGATGAAGTGAGAAATAAATAGCTTCTGTGCAAACAATTTTAGATATTTAAAAAAAATACTAAAATTATTTAAAAAAAAATTATTGTGGACTTTTAAAAAACTAAAAAAATTGTTTTTGAAGTTTTGCTTATTGTTATTTGTAAAAATTTTAGATAAATAGTTATTTTTAAGTTTAAGTGATTAATTATTATTATTTGTTTCAGGTTTTTGTCTTTTGGAAGAAATTTGGTGGATGGGTTATTTTGACAGAAACATGCTGAAAATCTTATTATTATTGGTTGTTCTACTACTACTAATCAATGTGGAAGCACGAGATGTTCTGACGGTTTTTTCCGCATCAAAAAGCACAACATTTGCTCCCAACCTCAGTGATACTCAGCAGGAACCAAGGTGTTCCTCTGCTAAAGAATGCAAAGATGGAGTGATTCTTCCAGTGTGGCAGCCTCAGGTAGTCACACAACACACAATTAATATAACAAATTTGTCTTATAAAATTTTAAAAGCAAGATTATTTTCAAAATATGAATTTTTAATAATAATTTTCAACAACACAAAAGTTCTGTTCATTTTTAAATTTTTTAAAAGCGCATGAAGTGTCTTACTAATTTTTTTCAAAATTTTAGAGTTTTAAATTTTAAAAATTAACTTCCATTCATTTGTGAGTTATATCTGAGCTCGAAAAATTTCCGATTAAAATAGGTTTGATTTTCTTGGTTTGAATATTTAAAGGGGCAAGAAAGGGGGTAGCAATGTTTTTGTATCGTTCTGTTTTCTACTGCTTTGGAATTGGATGTGATCTTGATGACATAAGATTACTTTTCAAAAGTAGGCAAAAGCTTAAACTACCAAATAAAAAATCACATGTAGTCTCTTTTTCCGTTTTACCTACACCTTTTTCAACGTTTACGGTGTTTTTTGAAGTAAAAAAATTTCGGGGAGGCTTTAACCCGGTTAGATCCACCCCGCCCATGAGCATCCTACTTTAAAAAAAGCTTATCAAAATATTGTCTACATTCCTTTTTGAGACTAAACGAAAAAATTCTTTATAACAAAATACTTTATTGTTTGGTTTGATATCCCTGTATTAAATTTCTCTAAAAATCGCACCATGCGATTATTTTTCAAGTCTTCGAAAATCAAGAAAATTTTGTGTCGCGATCTAAATTTTTTTTTGGGTGCTCAGCAAAAGTTAAAAAATTCTGAATTGGTATATATTGTGTAAAATGATTGCCTCGGTCTGATATGCAGGTACTCAAGGTTTAGGGAGTGATTAATAGAGAGTCGTTTTACTGGAGATAATAAT
The DNA here is from genome assembly GCA_004194705.1 of Ditylenchus dipsaci. Lineage (NCBI taxonomy): Eukaryota > Metazoa > Nematoda > Chromadorea > Rhabditida > Anguinidae > Ditylenchus > Ditylenchus dipsaci. The sequence goes on from SADC01000164.1 coordinate 74,567, forward strand.
ATAAAACAGAAGTAAATTTTAGGATGTTCCTACATCAACCAAAATATTCAGAGCTTTTATATATTTATTGGCCATGGCTTACCTCTTCTACGGTGTGTCAATTGTAGCTGATAGGTAGTACTAATAGTTAATTATTATTTTTACTTTGCTGATGTTTAGGTTTATGGCTGCTATTGAGGTCATCACATCTCAAGAAAAGGAGGTTCAGTTAACTAAAGTGACTGGAGAAAAAGTGACTGTTCTGATAAGGGTCTGGAATGAAACCGTCAGCAACTTAACTCTTATGGCCCTAGGTTAGCAGCATGTTTACCACCAGCTAAAACAGTTTCCACGGTCATCATTATCGTCTATTACCCAACTGTTTTATGGGCTGTTTTACGCTCACATATTAAACAATCTGCTGTTGACATCAGAAATTTGAACACTATTTTTCCTGATGTCCCCCGAAAATATATATTATACCTTGCAAATTCTGCAGTTTAGCAGCTCTATAATTTACCATTTTTTTAATAATCAAAAACAGATTTTAAAAGTTCCCATTCGGCATGCCAAAAAAATGAAAAAAAATCTTGTTACACAAAATAAAACAGCAATGGGTAATTTTTGTTTTAAGGTTCTTCGGCTCCAGAAATCTTGTTGTCTGTCATCGAAATATTTGGCAACAATTTTCAAGCCGGCGATCTTGGCCCTAGCACTATAGTTGGGTCGGCAGCTTTCAATTTGTTTGTTATTATTGCCGTTTGCATTGGGGTCAGTTTAAATTAAAAATTTAACTGATTGATATTCAAAGAGTTGACATTTAGGTAGTGCCTTCAAATGAAATTAGAAGAGTGCATCGTGCAGATGTATTCTGGGTGACAGTAGCATGGTCTACATTTGCATATGTGTGGTTGTTCTTGATTTTGTCAGTGTTTTCGCCTAACGTAGTTGAAGTAAGTAGCTATTAAAAAAGTTGAAACTAAATCGAGAAATTAATTAAAATTTTGGCTCATACAATTCTTAGAAATTCAGTTTTTATTGACAATATGCCGATTCTGAAGCCAGATTCATGCTCAGCGTGGTTTTTTTACTCATATAGGTGTAATTGGGTCACGTCAAAATGACGCTCTTTATTACGACGCTCTCTATAACGACTCAGTTTAGCCGGTCCCTTGAGAGTCGTTATAGAAAGAGTCGACTGTATCTACTTTTTTTTAAACCACAGGGGACCAAGGCAAGACCTGGATTTTTGAATGATCTCTTTTCATTTTTCTGATTACACTGCTATAAGTGAATAGAGCACGCTGAGCACGAATCTGGCCTTAGAATTAGCATATTACAATAAAACAATTCTGTCGCAATTCTACGGAAATAGAGGGGGTCAAAAATGAGCCGTACTCAGCGTTGAGGAAATATGTTACTGGGAGGATCAAATATAAGTATTTCTTTGAAAAATCAACCAAATACCCACTAGAGCTATGTTAATAAGGGGTTTATTATGATGAAGGATTCCATCGTAACATATAAGCGCATGCTAACAAGTCAAATAAATTAAAATAACTGGAAGTCAAATAATTTTTTAAATATAGTTGTAAAAAGTTATGGTCAAAATAGTAAAATTTTGAGGTATGGGAAGGAATTCTTACATTTCTGTTCTTTCCTCTGACCGTTGCTTCAGCCTTTTTGGCTAACAAACATGCCCCTACATTTGGCCAGAGACTGTTAGGTAGCAATATCTCCTCTTTTGTCAAAAGGGACGCACCAATGATGGGGGCTCCAAGAAAACCTGGCAACCCTCTACTAAGGAGTCCTAAAAACAACGGTGTATCCAAGAATGGACTTCAAGATGTAGAGTAAGTATTTATGTCAGAAAAACCCATAATTTTGCCTCCTCTTTTAAGAGTGTCACTGATGGGCAATCTAAAAAAGGACTCCAATGCTTCAGCTTTTGACGAGCAGAGAAGACACTACTTGGATATTTTCCGAAAACTAAGGACAGAAAACCCAGATTTGTCAATTGCTGAACTAGAAAGATTGGCCACAGCTTATGTTGTCACTGAAGCACCTAAAAGCAGGGCATTCTATAGAATACAGGTGCAAGTTGATTTTATATTAAATTATTTAATTTTTGGTTTGTTGAGGCGACACACAAGATGATGGGAGCGGGTGACATTTTGACCAAAAAATTGAAAAAGCAGGTATCTGAAGATGCCTCCCTGTTGCCGTTGATGCCATCTAAACCAAAGCAGGTTGTAGTGGGGTGAGTAAATTAAGCTTTGAGTATATTCTCGGCTTTTTTAACTTGGCTAAAAAAATTTGCTTCAATTAGCTCTTAGAAAAGCATACCAGTATTGCGTAGGCAGAAATTTCTACCTCTTTAAGAAATTTATATAAGCTTTCTCACTGATCCAACCCAAGAATTCTGCCTAATTTTTAAAAGTAGGATAAGGTCATAAATATCAGATTTTACGCGAAGCAAGTGAAAACAGGGACGGTTTTTAAAAACTTGCTGGTCCCCGCCTTAAAATGCTGTGTAACGCGCTGTTATGCCCTTAAAAACGTTGAAACAACAACAAAAAATAAAGAGATCATCCGCAAAAACATTAATTTTGAGTACAGAGTATCCAGTACAGAATATTTATTTTTAATGATTTTAAGTTTATTCGGCTCAGCTAAGTCATTGAAGCAATATCCAGAGGCTCGAGGTCAAATCGTCGACGGTCAATTCGTCGAAATTTTCGTTAACCTTAGTTTTAACATGTCAATTTAGTAATTCGGCGCTACTGTAATATAAACAAGTAATTCAATATAAACTCGATTTAAAAATGGCCTTTTTTCCTAATCCTAATATAGTAACTAAAAAGGCGCTAAGGCCAGAGTACTCTCTAACTAGGTACCACATTTTGAGTACCACCACCTGGATACCGCCCAGGTACCACCACCGGGTGCCCCCTCTTGGGGATTCCCCTGGTTACCACCTCTTGATCATACTTACCTGGATACCGCCTCCTGGGTAACACCTTCAGAGTACCACCTCCTGGTTACCTCAACCTGGATACTCTCACATAGGTACTGTCACTTAAGTACGCCCTCCTTGGTACTTTCACCTGTTTACCACCTCCTAGGTACACCCAGTGGGCACCACCTCTAGATTACGACCTCCTCGGTACCTAAACCTGGATACCACCTCCTGAATATCGTAACGGTAAGTACCGGTATTTACCCATTTCTCAACCCTATGGATACCTCCATCGAGATTAAATTAATCTAGATCAAAAGTAAGTAAAAATGTTTTAATTCTTCCTCGTACGCTGGCCTATCCGAAGACTAAGTTAAAAAATAATAGGAGGATAATAAGTTAGAGTATGAGAGTTCGAGCTTGTGCGAGCGGAAATATGCAAATCGGAATTGTGTGAGGTAAGATATTCTACTCTTCTACCAAAAATGTCGACGAATTGAACTTCGACGAATTGACCGTCGACGAATTGACCACCGCCCATATCCAGACACTGCTATTTACAAATTAAAGTATTTGAACAACTTCTCTGGCTTTCAATTACAGTCAACTCTCGCTATAATATACACCCTCGTGACCGGTGTAGGTGTATATTATAGCGAGAGTATACTATGGCGAGTGTATATTATAGCGAGAATAAAAAACCAAACTCTATGCATATGTATATTATATCGAGTGTAACAGCAAATCATAAGGAACTTTATTAAATCCATGATAAAAATTCAATGACTAACCGGGAAGAAATATGTTAGTTCACTTTGCTTTTCTTTGCGCTGCTGATAAAAGGCCTCATCCAAGCAAATTGACGCGAAAAACAGCAGATATTTGTCTGTCATTTTTTTCTTGTCAGGACAAAATCGTTGTTTTCTCAAGTGTATATTATAGCAAGAGTAAAATAAAGGAGAGTGTAACTTCTGAAGTGTATACTATAGCGAGAGTATACTTTCTTGACTTTCTTTGCTGGCCAACCAAATACTGCTCAGGTGTATATTATACCGAGATGTATGCTATAGCGAGTGTATATTATAGCGAGAGTTGACTGTACAGATAAACTTAACTGTTTTTTTTAGATTTGAACCAGTAAGTTATATGTGCTTAGAGAACGTGGGTGCAATCCCAGTACATGTGGTGGTCGATAGAGGGTCCTTGCAAGTGGCTACCCGAGTGCAAGTCAAATACAGGACTGTTGCTGACTCTGCCCAAGAACATGAAGATTTCATTCCTACTCAAGGGGTCTCAATTTTATTTACTACTTCACTTACTTACCTTGATATTCTAGACGCTCACCTTTCCACCCACTCTCACAAAGTAAGTTTATAAAAAAGCCAATTCAAGTTAAAATTGTGACTTCAGAAAGACAATAGAAATCGGCATAGTTGACAATGATGTGTACGAAGAAGACGAGCAGTTTTTCGTCAAATTGTATGATGTTCAAGCAGTTTGTGACAACAATGACTCCCAACAGCTCTCTGCTAAAATAAACCCTGACGCGGATACTGCCACCGTGCTTATTATAGGTAGCACTCCAAAAAAACTTTAAAATTGATTAATGAAAATACATTTTAAGATGATGATCACGGAGGTTTATTTTATTAGATGATTAAAAAGAAACTTAAGCAGCCTAACTTTAGGTGCCTTTAGCTTTAATTCAGAAGCATTCAGGGTTTCTGAAAGCCAAGGAATGTTTATGCTGGAAGTAATTGCTTTTTTTTAAATTTTTATTCCACATGCTAATTTTTTGCTGTAGGTTCGGAGGCATAGAGGAGCACGAGGCACTGTCACTCTGCCTTATAAAACATTGGATGGAATGGCCAAAGAAGCAAAGATTACATTGGGCACGATGGAGAGCTCAAATTTGAGGATGGACAAATTAAGTATAGAATAACTATTACTATTATTATTATACAGACATTTCTTGTATTTTAAAATGTTTTCAGAGCTAACATCGAGATTGAAATCATCAATGACGATGAATACGAAAAAGCTGAAGATTTTTATGTAGAGCTGGGCTGGCCTGTATGGCACACACAAAATCACTTAGGACAAGATGGAGCTGATGGAAGTCCTATTTTAGGAGCTCACAAAAGGTGCCGTGTAACAATTACGGAGGACAAGGAATTTAGAGTAATTTAGACTTAGATTTGAATTATATTCTACCAATTTTTTTATTAATTCCAGAACTTTGTCGACAAAATGCTCATAAATGCAAATACCTCGTTCATGGTGGGCTCTTCTAGCTGGAAAAACCAGTTCAGTGACGCAATGACTGTAGAAGACATTGACGGAGGTAAAAAATTTCTCGAACAGCGAAACCAAAAATTAAATTTTTTAGATGGTTCTTTGAGCGGTTATGAAAATTCCTTCACTACCTATCACTGCCCTGGAAACTGACTTTTGCCTTGATACCACCTACTGATTACATTAACGGTATTTTGTGTTTCAACCTTTTCTAAAAGTTTTTAATTTTTAAAAGAACTGCGTCAACATAAATAGAACTGCGTTAATAGAATCTGCGTCAATGTACTGCGCCGATATCTTGCAGGATCGGAAAATTTGAAAAAAATTGACAACTTTTCAAACACAACTCTGTATTTTCAGGGGGCGCAAATTTTCATGAGGGAACAGTCTTTTCACGTATATAGGCTTGTCGACTCGAATATTCGATTTTTTCGAATATCGAATATTGACTCGACTCGAAGATGCGAAAATTTCGAATATCGAACAGTAAATATCGAATATTCAAAAAAGAAACATACACAAATCCAATATGTTTTTAGAAAAATATTATATATCGGTATTGTCGGTACGGCATTTTTGAATTAAAATTTTTTGATCAATTTTTTTTTAATTTTTTGATCAACGATGGTGCTCCTATAAGAAAAAAACTTCTTCTTTTCGTCACTTAATTTCTTTTACCAAAGCGCCGGTCCTCTTTTACGAGGAATTTTTTAAAAAGCAGACTAACTATTGATTTTCAGGATGGTTGACCTTTGTAGTGGCCATATTTGCCATTGGAATGCTAACGGCAGTAATTGGCGATGTAGCATCTATGTTTGGGTGCACAATAGGTCTCAAAGACTCAGTCACTGCAATTACACTAGTAGCAATGGGCACTAGTCTACCTGACACTTTCGCTTCCAAAACTGCAGCTGTACAAGATAAAACTGCAGACTCCTCCATTGGCAACGTCACTGGCTCCAATGCGGTCAATGTATTTCTGGGAATCGGTGTGGCTTGGGCTATTGCTGCCATTTACCATGCGTGGCACGGACAATCTTTCATGGTCAGCAATTGAAGCACAAATAATTGAAACTAACTTCCGCCAATTTATAGGTGGAAAAGGGACATTGGCCTCTTCAGTCACTCTCTTTCTACTAGGCTCTGTAATTTGTTTTGGAGTGCTGCAGTGGAGAAGATATCACGGAAATGTCGCTGGAGAACTAGGTGGTCCAGTCAAATACAAAGTCATTTCCATGGCTATCTTCATCTCCGTTTGGTTGGTTTTTAACTGACTGTATGGTTTATGAATAATTTTATCATATAGGTTCATTTACGTGTTGCTTAGCTCGCTGATCTCTTACTGTGTTCTGCCTGGATTTTAAAAGGAAAAAGCAAGCAATTTGTGATTTTTGATTAATTTGTTAATTTTACTGTATTCATGTACATTTTGAATAAAATTTCAGTCTAAAAAGTAAACGAAAAGATTAACACTTTTTGTGACTTACAGGGTGGGACAATTTATTTTTGATAAATAAATTTTGGTCACAAAATTTTTGATTTTCATTAATATTACGGCAAGATTTTCTCTCATTCAAGATTTGACATTATGGGCAGTCGAATGACACCCAACTTGCGGTGAAAATTTTATCCGAACACCACCCAACAATCTCAAACATGAATAAAAGCACATTTTCGGCCCTATCCTATATTGGGTACCTATTTTTGAGCTTGGTCCCCCTGTTTTATATTCAGTTCTGAAAACTATATATTTATACTTTTCTAACCTATTTAAAGCAAAAAAAAAAATTCGAAAGAAAAATTTCAAAAATTTTTTACCTTCGCCCCCCAACTTTCAAGACATTTTAAAAATTTCCAAAAAAGGACCTTAAGCACGGCTTCGAATGAAAAATTTCAAAAAAAGGACATTTGACTATTTTTGAAGTAAAAGAGTCATTTTATCCAGTGCTTGTTGCGATTTTGAAGCGAAAAAAAAAAGATTTTGACTAAATTTTCAAAAATAAAAAAGGTTTGGGGTGCCAAAAAAAAAGGACAAATCTTTTTAAAAGGACGAGTCGAAGCCCTGACCTTAGGGGACCAAGACAAAAATTTTTTTTGAAATTTTTGTACCGAATTTTTTTGTTGCTGAAAACGGTTTTTAAGTGCAAAAAAAATGAGTTTTGAGACTTTTGGATAATCAATTTTTTTTGAAAATAACAACAGGAGGACGAAGTTCAAAAATCGGTACCCAATATAGGATAGGGTCACATTTTTACTAGACTCTTGCTCAGTGCTTTTTCCATTCAAGATTTCACAATCCTGGTCGTTAGGATCAACTTGGTCACCAACGCAATGACATATACTGTCTAATTTTTCATATGCAGTGAATTCTTAAAATAACCCGTCATAGTTCATGCTATATTCAGAGTAAAATTTGCTGAACATTTGCCGAAATCGGTCCCAGGGTCGCATCATATCGCGAGTCACATGTTAGCAGTTAGAAAGTGTTAATATATTTAAATAAATTATGTATTTACAAATGTTTTCATGCATGGAATAATGAATAAAGCATTACTGTTACAAACTACACAATTACGCCACACCTTTTTATTTTTCGTCCGGTCCTGTGTAAACGGGCATATATGGTCATTTCACTTACAAAGAAAAGAAAACGCAAAAACAATATTTTTTGCAATCTTTGGTTTTATTTTCTCTAAGACAGCAATAAAAAGGCAATAATTAATGGCCTAGATGCAAAATCTGCAGACCGAAAGCGTTGTATTACTACGGAAGAGAAAAAGTAAGGTTTAAAAAGGACCGGAACGGTTTGCCCTTTTCACTTTTCAGCTCAACAAAGAATTTAGCCATGCAATTTGTATTTTTGTTCCTTATTCTGCTTGCTATTATGCCCATTGCCTCTTCTTTTCTGTTTCCCGGACTTGGAAGTGGTTGCTGGTTAGTCTTTTTTCACCAAATTCTGTAGATTTATACTATTTATACTTATACTAAACAATGACTATTCGCAGCAGTAATTATGCTCCACCACCTCCACCTCCTCCAGTGTCTCCTTGCTGTGATCCATGCGGTACCTGCGCTGGTGGCGGCAGCTATGGAGGTGGCTATAACTCTGGTGGCTACAACTCTGGTGGCTACAATTCTGGTGGCTATGCAGGTGGACCTAACATGTTTGGCAGGAAAAGAAAGTAGAATCGTAGAAAACAAAGAGCAAGCAGGAATTTCCAAATCACTTGATTATATTTATTAGGTCTAATCATTTATTTATTATTTCAAATATAGAAATTAATTTTATACTCAGAGCCATAGAATGAATAAAAATAAAAAAGGGTTGTGTGTAAAAAATTAATATTACCAAGTTTTTTGCAAAAATGCTGAAAATACAAGGGTTACAGATGCGCATACAGACCTGCGAAATGAGCCAGAGCAGTGATCTTGATTAAAAAAGGGACGCTTCTTAAATATAATCCCCCGGAAATCAACTTTTGTTTAAGGTGTTCCCAATTACCTTATATCGACCTAAAATCAACCCCAGGATTTCAAAAAAGACATTATTTTCAGGTTCTGGTAAAAAAAATTGAGCTTTAGGTATTTCGAAATTTCGACTATTCGCCTGTTTCACCATGTTTTTCAACATGGGGTTTGGCGAAAACAGCCTCTATATGCATTTTTGGTCAAGAATCTTGCTCGGAATTATGTCTAAGGTATGTGAGTGTGCGCATCTCAACCCCAAGCAACCAAGCCCCGAAGGGGGCTTAGTTGCTCAACCTCCCGAAGGGGCTTGGTTGCTTGTGTTTGAGATGCGCACACCCATATACCTTCGAAAGTGACTCTGAATGCATAAATCATGTATGCATACCAGAGTTTATTTATGCGGTAGGCCTCAGTATTCAAAACTATGTTCAGAATCTTTCTTTTTGTTCAAATTTAGTCCCTTTTTGGTCCATTTCCGCTTTAATACAGGTCCAAGTTCCTTGAAAAAAAATTCTGATTTTTATTCTGTTTTTTTTATATATAAATTAATTTTTATTGTTTCTTGAATATATTTAAAAGTAAATATTATACAGTAGATAAATTTATAAACTCTGAATTTTTAAGACAGCTAAATTCTTCTAGCTCTATTGTTACCGCTTCTTGCAGAATGCCTGCCCATAATAAGACTCTTAAAAGCTCGACGAAATTCGGTATTGAAAATTGTATAAATGACGGGATTCATAAAGCTGAAATAAATATTTCAGTAATTTAGAAAAGCTATAAAAACATACAATACTTTTTTTGGCGCAAATTCAATTTTTTGGCGCGAAATTTTGTTTTGCGTAATTAGATTGAAAATTTTCAACTCTTTTCAATCTAATTACGCAAAACAAAAATTTGCGCCAAAAAAGTGGATTTGCGCCAAAAAAAAAGTATTGTTCTATAAAAACTTATTTTTACCTGTTCATATAACCAATCCTGCAACTTGCTCATATTCTGGTTTTGTAATAAACATGATAGATGAATATAGTTTTTGCCTTTTTTCTCGTATATTTAGGGCAAAGCTTTTTTGCTGCTAAAAGACTTCTTTTTGCTGCTTTTCGTACAAAGGAGTATTTCTAGGTGTTTATCTAATCGTAAATTTTTTATCTATACATTAGCATGTAGCCCGAAATCTCTAGTTTCTCATGAGCCCTCAACTGATTCGATTTTGATATGAAAATTGTGAGAAACAGCCGTTTTTAAGAGACAGTAGTTGTTTCATAAAAACGGGTACTTCTCAAAGTTTTCATTTAAGTCAGTTGATGACTCATTAGAAACAAGAGATTTCGGGCTACATGCTGATGTGAAAATGAAAAATTTACGATCAGAAAAACACCGAGAAATACTCATTCGTAGGATTAGCGGCGAAAAAAAATCTTTTTGACGACAAAAAAACTTTGCTCGTATATTCATAATCTTTTTAAATTATCAACAGTATTCCTTTTTTGTATGAGTTATTAACACGAAGTAAATAATTAAGAAAATATTTAGGGTTGGCAACAGTTAACTCGACGTTTAAAATTTTTTTGACTATAACTTTTGTGTTAATCGCGCAACGGAAAGCCTAGGACAGTGGCTACACAGTGGTACAAAAAATTTTTAATTCATTATGCAAAATTGGATCTATTTAATGAAAAGAATTTCGAGTCAGACCGCTCGCATTACTCGAAATCAAGTAGTCCTACTCGGAATTATCTTCATTATAATAGATCCATTTTTCCCAATAATTTTTTTCATTTCTCGGTTCTTGGAGTAGGAGTTTCCGGGCTTCAGGTTGAAAAATACTTCGATAATTGTATAGCTTTTGCATAAATCGAAAGGTAAAATACTGTCAAAAAATACCCAAAAAATAATGTTCAAAAGTACATTAAAAAAAATATTTTGTGTTACAAAACTGACCAAGTGGAATAGAAAAAGGGCCAAAGCCCACTTCACATGAAGGCTGCTCAAACTGCACACATATTGCTGAAAAGATCATATTAGCTGTATAATACGAAAAATACTCTACAGCTAACCATTAATAATATTGATACTGAAGAAAGGAACCCAGCAAATTAGAAAAATTCCAACAACTATTCCCAGCGTTTTGGTTGCTCGTTTTTCTTTCCTCTGAGACTTGTTGACTTTTCTTTTGAGGCTAGACTCTTTCCTGTTGATTGTCTTCTTGACCATTCTGACAGCCAAAGCGGTTGTGGATCCATTTAGTTTGGAGTTGCTTAGCAGTCTTCTTTTGGATTCTAGCTGTTTTGATGTAGCATTCACCTGGTTCTGACTGCTGTAGCTTACGGAATCTGTGGAATTCTGGCTCATTTTAGGCAGTGGGCTGTTTTCTAAATATGTTTTTTTTCATCTAACATATTCATGCTGTAATTTCTCTCCTATAAAGCCAAATTGCTCCAATTTTTTTCAAATTTATCCTGTGGAAATACAAAATTTTAAATAATATTTTTCTTCCACCTAATTAACTCTTTTTAATGCCTGTTTTCATATTAAAAATTTTCTCTTCATTTTTTCCTAGTTTAAAAGTTTTAGCATCAACTTGGAGTCCAGGATCTCAGCTTTCAAACAAGGTATCAAACTCTAGATTTCAGAAATATATAAACTTAGGGCTCTCTATAAAATAACCATTATTTTTTGTTCAAACCCATATATCTCTATTTTTCTAGATTCATTCAATGAAGTTTGGTAGCCTGTTAAAAATCTGTAATGCTGGGCTAAAAAATGTATAAAAAGAATAAAAGGATAAATTAAAAAAACTAAGACAAAAAAAGCCAAATATAAAATTAGGCGGAAAAAAGTACTGCCCAAAATTAAATAAAATTACCGGAACAGGCAGTAGAAGACTTAGACTCAAGTGGCATATTGCTAGTGCATGCTAATGATTTGCTGCGACACTCAGAGGGTAGGTCAATTGCCGAGGATCCTCGTCTCAACGAACAAAGTTCCTTTGCTGACAGTTGAAAAGTGACTGATGGAGATTTATTCTGAAAATTGGAAGAATTTTTATATTAGAAAAACTTAAATTTACATTTTCATAAGTTGGTATAACCTTCATAACTTCTTTTGCTCCGATATTTGGATGACTAAGTCTAGTTTGTTAGAAGTGTAGGTCTTGTGGTCTTGCACTTGATTGAGCAAAGCTGTGCATTCTGTGGAATGTACTGACAACACTGCCAAATGATATAGATTAATTCAGTGTGCTTTTAATAGATATTATGGCCCTTTTTTCATTCAAAACTTATAATTACCGTATGTGCTCTAATAAGTGATCCGGGTGGTTTTTTTAATCTTTCGAAAATCCTATAATTTTGAGTTCAACCTCAAGATTATTGGGTGTTAAACCAAAATCTGAATAGCGAATACGCTAGATGGTGGCTTATTAGAGAGAATAAGGCAGATAAAAATAAATATTTTTTTCTAGAAACTGCAATATAAATAGCAGTCAAAATTCAAAAATTTGCTTCTCAAAATATGTTTTAATCTGTGTTTTTTGTGTTAATTCGACTCAACTTGTTAGGCGAAATAAAATTTAAATTAAAAGAGGGCTTCTTGCAGAATCTTGGTACAAATAGAGAGGCTCCGGGCTCACCATAATCGCCCCCAACACCACACTTTTCCTTCGCCCGCGCCCTGGACTCTTTTTACTTGTGGGGCGGAGCTGTGAGAAGAGATTTTGGCGCGGGGCGGGCATACCCATCACTTGTAAGGAACAGTTGGCGCTACTGGAATGTACCCCTTCCAATAATTTAGACTTGGGCTTTGGCTTATACTTGAGGCCTATCCATTACTAACAAGGCCTTTTTTCGAAAATAGTTGTTTTAGGTACCCTACAAAAATTATTGGGGAGGGTATATTGCAGTAGCCTTTTTGGAAGAGGTATATTTACATGTAAATTTATATTAAGATCAGTTGAATGATTGCCTTACTTGGATTAGTGTTAGACCTGGAGTAGCTAGACTTGTGGTTTCTTTTTCCAACTCTAACCTCTTTTTCTGGAGCTGCTGAATGATTTGGGGTAGAGGCCTTGACCTTTTTCTTGTCATTACTTTCTACTTTTTTGGTTTCATCACCAAAGCCTTGAGGTGACACAGAAGTTACAGCAGCCATGGTCAGCGTGGTGCTCGCTGCAAGGGTGCTCGAAGGGATTTGCTCAGAAGTGCAAGTGGTAGAGCTGGGAGGGTTGGGAGTCATGGATAGAGTTGTGTCATTCTCAGTTTCCGTCGAAGAAAACCCATGGTTTCGATCTAAATTACGAAAAACTCGTAAAGTCATTTCTTTTTTCATTACCTGATGGAATGAAAAAAGATTTCCTTGTCCTTGGAGATCTTATTTTAAGAACTGTAGCTGCTGAATCACTTTTTCGCCTGAGTATAGCAAGCTGCTTTTTCTTTATAGGCTTGAATTCACGGATTTCCCTCAGCCTTGTCTGTGGTTGCTGCACAGCTATTTGTTCTAGAAAATACTTGTAGACCCTTTGTGTGTGTCAGTTATGCAAGAAAGTCTAGTTTTTTTACCGTTTGTGTGCCTAATTGTATAATATGGTCGATTTTGCCCGATGACCAATTACTTTTAGAGAACTTTAGAGAAATAAATAAGCTTTTTTTTTTAAAACACGCCGTATTTCTTCGCTTAGAGTAATCTCAAAACCACTCCAAGATTAAAAGAAATTCTTAATTATTTCGTTTAGATTTTGTGTTTAAGACACCCTATTGACTCTATATAAGCTTGACTTACCCTGATTGATTGATAAAATAGAGGTTCTAAAAAATCGACGGCGGGAAAATTGCCTGAAAATGGCAGGAAATATGTCTTCAGCTGGTATTGCAGACCACACTGGTTCATTCGGTACAACTGGGGCGGTTGAGCAGATGACTTCCTGGTCTTGTGTCTCAGAGACTTTTTGAGCTTGCTGCAAACCAGTCAATATTAAGTCAAAATATTTGAAAGCAATCTAAACAAGGCACACCTAAATCTATTAGTGTGGCCATCTTGGAGCTTGGAGCCACGTGATATTGAATTTCGAGAGAACAGGGACTTGTTGTGATTAATTGTCTCATATTCAGACGATTTTCTAAAAAATTAAACAATCTTAATAAGTAAGTTGAGAGTGTTCTCCACCTTGATGTGGAAGTAGGTCCTTCTGACACAAAGTCATTAGTCATCACGTGCAAAGTCTCAGACAAGGAATCTAGACTTGAACGGGGTGTTGAGCTTCCGACCAAATCATTTTCATCTGCAATGTACTGACAAATTATTTGGTCAAATATCAAAGTGCTAATCGCCTAGTGCAAACAGTAAGTATGTGAAGCATAAAAGTAATTGCAATTTGTCTAATTAATTTCTTTAATTCACCCTACCCCACCCAACTTCCTTCGCGGACGATAACTTTCCGTTCCCCGCAAAATGGAAAATTTTTGGTGCGATGTCTAGATTTTCGGATGTAAAGTCAAAATCGTAAAAGCAAAATCTGTAAAGCTCATGAGAAACATAAAAAAACGGCGATGTAAAAAAAGTTGGCTGGGCGCGATACTTTTTCACATCGATATTAATCATTTTGCCAGTTGTCTTTGGTTAGTCTAGTCCTGGAAATTGCAGTGACTTCGAAAATTCTAAGCGAAAATTGAACAAAGTCCCGCAATTCTGTTTGAGCAAGGATATCGTTATATCGAGACTGGACTATATTTTTATTTTCGGCTCAAAAAACTTATTAGTTCTATAAACTGGTTAGAACAAAACACTTTAGATCTTATTTAAAAAGGTAATTTTGGTTTAGAAATAAGTGCAAGTATTATAAAGTTAGAAAATAAAGTGTAAATGGACGGTAATTACAATATAGATACAAGTTAAACACAACTCAACATAAAAACACTCTTTTAATATATTAAAAAATAAAATGTAAAGAAAAGTTATACAACAGAAGTGGTTATAAAAAGTATCCAACCTAGACTTCCAGCTTGGGAGCCAAAGAAATTGCTAATCTTTCTAAAACCATTTTCCGACACATGCTTGTGGCTTACTGCATCTGAGCACAACCCAAAAAAGTTTTGCTTGGCTTTTTTAATAGTGTCTCGCAGCTCTTTAAGAGATCTGCTGGTGGTTGGAGCCGAGTTAGACTGGTTCTTAGCAAGTGCTTTCTTATTTTCAATAAGATCAAGAGAGTATCTTCTTCGTTCTTTCTGGATTTGAAGTTAGAAAATATTAGTTTAGGCTCTTGATTCGAGAAGGCAGAGGTAGAGCAGGAATATCGTAAAGTATTCTTTTTACTAATATTGTTAGATGCCAACCAATTAGTTGGATTGTTAGCGTAGTGGTAATGGTTATTATCAAAGGACTGATTATTGCTGTTAAGACATGGGTCAGAATCAGTTAGTGAATTGTAAATTGAGGCACATTCAAGTAAGGAGGGGCAAGAAAGTGAAAAAATGTGGTAAATATGGGAATCTGAAGAGGAGGCTGGTAAGTAGTAGTTAAAAGCATTAAGTCCAATAATATATTTCTTCTTTTCCTCCATATTATTGCTTAAAAGGTTAGAAGAGGCAGCTGGAACGGGCTGATCTGGACAACCAAAAGGAGACAATAAAGGTAGTTGTAAACAAGGACATGACATTGCTCTTTTTTCAGAAGCGAAAATACAGCATTCTTCTGCAGGTTGAAGGACTGGTGTGTCTAATTTAGGCAAATCCTCCTCGAAATCAGAGAAAGTATCTGTTTTTTGCAATTTCTCAAGTAACAATTTGTTAGTTTGGTTAATCAATGTGGTTTGTCGGTCAAAAATTCTCCAATTTTTCTCTGTTGACAAGCTCTCAGCCTCAATAAACCTCTTCTTTTTGCTCTTGGACAAATCACTTAGCACTGAGCCATCAGGAAAACTGACAGTGGCCACACTGGGTGTCGGCCAGTCACAGCTCCAGCCACAAGGCTGGACAGAGCTCCAGCTATTTGGGTGGTTGCTTTCCAGGGCTTTTTGCTTCCCTTTTCACCCAACTTTAGTCTGTTTATGCGCCTGCTGCTGCGTCTTTTTGGTAAACTGACGTAATGTGGGCTGTCAAAGTCTTCTTCCTCAAAATCTTCTTCAATGTCAAATCCCTCGTCCCCCTCATCCTCCTCCTCATCCAACTCCAAATTGTCTTGAGACCCATTTAAACTATCACTACCTGCATGTTCAATGGCCCGTTTGTGTCGCTCGAAACGCTTGATGCGTTTGTTCATGGAGGGCAATGCAAACATCATGCAGTTGACCACTAGAATTGAGGATTATTGGGTTGGCTAAATAATTGTAAAATGGATAATTGGTGGATAAATTGGAATGATGATAAAAACGGAGAATATGAATATGAGGATAATATAATTACTGGTTTTGGAGTCAGAACAACTGAAACAAAATAGGCTATAAATGGATTTGTAAAAAAATAAAATTTAAACAGCCTTTTGAAAGTGTAATTCACTGCAAACTAAGTTTTTTGAGAAAAAATCAGCAAAAGCTTGAGCTTTTAAAAGTTTGAAAAGATTAAAAAAGCTTGCAGAAAGAGCAGAAACAAACAAGCATAGAGAAGCACACAAATTTTTTTTATATTAAAATAAAGACCTGGTCCAGCTACAAGCTCTCCTGCTTCTTCACTCTCGTCCCTCTCTTGTGTCGTTGATCTTTTCTTGCCACTGAAATTACATGTTTTTCATTGCTAAATAGACCATGAATGGTCTAATAACCTTTCAATTTGTTGACTTGCAAAACGCCTTATTTTGGCTGCTTTTTCCCTTTCTCTTAAGGCCATCATAATTCTTATATATCTAAATGGTTAGACAAGTTACAACACCTCTTATTTTACCACACTTACACAAAGAGAACTATAATGCATGGAATGACAAAAGAAAGTAGTGAGCTGAATATAGAGAACAGTGGGTTATAAAATCTGCATTCGTATGGGTTTGCATCGCTTGGCCTGTAGTTGACTCCTTAAAAACTTGGTCCTATGTAAGTTAATTAATTTTTAATAAAATCAATTACCTAAGACAATAGGGCTGGCTATAGCAAAAGAAATCACCCAGATAACTAATATTATAATGACCACTCTCTTTATGTTTTGTGACTGTCTGGAGTATTGGATAGGACGACTTACTGCTCGATACCTCAAATCAATACACAAATTTTTTGGCAAAATAAAATTTCAGGTGTACTTTTGATTATTCTTGCGTTTATTTTAGGACAATAATAACTTGTATTAGAACTAAAAATTAGTTCACCATTAAACGGTCGTTTGCGTATGGTCTTTGTTATTTAAAGCAGCTCGGTCGGAACTGATATGTGTTATTCGGTGCGTAGGCGTTTGTCCCCCTCTTGGACATTTTTGGCGTTCTGCCCTATGTTCTGTTTTAGCCACTTAGGCCTTATTTTTAAGTCCTTTTGTAGTCCGCAAGACATTTTTGAATCCCGACTAGCATGCGCTGGCCTAAGCCTAAGACCTGAGCCTAAGTTAAAAAAATAAGGCCTAAGCGGCTAAACAGAACATGGGCAGAGCGCTGAAAATGTCCAAGAGGTAGACAAACGCCCCGACGTCTGTTATTCATCATCGCAATTTTTTTTTTGAAAAAATCATATGGTATGGCTGCTCAAATACCAAAAAAGACTACCTATCAAAACTTATAACAGCCAGTAGCAGAATGGAAGCTGTGGAACAACTGAATTACAAAATACTCTTTAGTTTCACGATTGATGCTAAGATTGTCACCTAACATCACTTGCTGAATAAATGTCACACATCAAAGCTCCCAAAAACCAGTATCCTCCTTGAACCTGCAAACATTTGTTATTTGCTAGTAACTGTTGTATATAAAAACCATTACATATACATAAACAGCATAAGGCATCACAAAAAGAGCAACCAACAGATCAGCCACAGCTAGCCCCAATATAAGGAAATTAATGGCAGAGTGAAGTGCTTTGAAGCGCAGCACGGATACTATTACCAGCAAATTTCCCAGAATAGTGGCAGTGGGATAAGCACAAGACAGAATCCATATATGTAGATTCCGGCATGAATTTCTGGCTCTGGTTTAGCATAGTACTGTGAATCAGAAGTAAGTGACAAAGAGGTAGAAGAGAAAGCATTTGCTGCTTAAATTATTAAAATTTTATTTAATTTCATTGGGAGAACTTTTACAGCTAACTTTTGACATTGATTTGTGCTATGTTAAAATTACTAATTAAGTTGTCGTTTTTATTTTCTACCTCCAAAAGGTCGAAAGGATCTTCGACAAGCAAAAATGTCAGCGGTTATACCTCTGATAATGCCATTTGGAGGTAGAAGAATCGTTTTAACACAACAAAACCAGATTGCTACAGGTATACACATGAGGTTGAAATTTCACACTGAACAAGATGCTGCAAAGAAAAATTTGAAAAAACCCGTTTTGGGGGAAGGGGGTTTTGGTGCTAATTTGAAAAAGTGCAGTTTTTAAAAATGAGTTCCAGCATATAAATGACTCTGACTCAGCGTAATGGATGCATTTGGAAATGATTTTTCACTCATTCGAACCGCAAGGAAATGGGCTTTCAGATGTGCGATCCCACCACTATATTGAAATATTTGACAAAAAAAGCGAAAATTTTCATTTTTTGAAAATCAGACATTTTTACGTTTGGGCTGTGTTTGTTTTGCTAGGGGTGTGTGAAACTTTGAACACAGAATCTGATAGGCTTGTTGGTTAGCTTCAAAACTGTATATAAACTTTTGGCATGTAGTTTGATTGGGAAGGCTCAAAATGACCTTGAAAATTAGTCTATTTTAAATTTTCAAAGGGGTTTTAAGCGAAGAACGTTTTTTTTAAATGAGAAGCCGTAATTTCTGACACCAGATTAGTGATCAGCGTACCCGATTTCCATAGAAAACAACTCTCGAAATTTAAAATTGACTGCCATTTTTCGAATTCCCTTCGAGACAATAAATATTTAAATCACCTCGTATTAATTTGTTTGAAAATTTGTTGTTTCGAAGCCCCATTTGTATACCTGTAGCGATCGAGCTTTGCAGTGTTAACATAGTAGAAATCAATGTCAAAATGTAGCCATAAAAGTTCTCCCCCATTTTAAAATTTCAACTCGAAAAGGGATGAAATAGTAATTGTTGTCTTATTACCATGACTTGTAGATCCACTTGAGAAGGTGTCTATGTGATCCACTTTACTTTGTAAAATGGAAGACAGCGTAGTCAGTGTGGTCTTGGTTGAGTCTAAATTAGCACTATTGTAGTAGCACCTTTATAATTCAAAAAGTAGGTTTTGTAAAAATAAAAGAGAAAAAATAATCAAAAAATCCAGGCAAGTACAAGTCCAAAATAAAATTTTCAAACACCTTCTTAAAAAATTCCTCAAAAATATAGCCAAGAATTTTTTGGTGCAAAGCTCTTAAAATAACCTAGGGGTCGAAAATTTTGGTCTGTAAGGTGAATAGGCTAACATTCAGGGCTAATCAAAATTACTGCAGCATTTTTCAATGTTTTTGCTTCAACTGTGTTTTTGATCTGTATTTTAGGAAGGCTCTTAATCACCGCTGATAGTCTTGGCTGCATTTTAGTATAGCAAGAAGAGAAGTAAAAGTAAAAGAAAAAAGTAAAAAGTCAAAGTAATTTTGATCAGGCCTGTATAACCACTTCAATGGATGACCTAAAAAGTAACTCTGTTCATGGATAAATATATTCAATGAAATAGCAAAACTTATGATCGGCTATGAATACCATTCATTTCAAAAACTAGCGGAGACAACGCAGACCCACTGAGATGCTATACAGTCGAGTCCCGCTAACCCGGCACCCCAAAAGTTCGTTCCCGCCTAGGGTCCGACACTTTTTTTAACCCAATTTGCAAAATATTTTATCGATTCTGTTATGACAGTCTGGTCGCAAATATCGTGAGGATTCCGATTTTACCGATCGTTTTTTGAAAAGAAAACAAAATTTGGGTTAAAAAAGTAAAACCTCGATATAGTGGCACCCCTTTTTTGAAAACAGGTGCCACTATATCGAGGTTTCACTTTTTAACCCAAAATTCGTTTAGTTTTCATAAAACGATCGGCAAAATCGGAATCCTCACGATATTTGCGACCAGACTGTCATAACAGAATCGATAAAATATTTTGAAAATTGGGTTAAAAAAAGTGTCGGACCCTAGGCGGGAACGAACTTTTGGGGTGCCACTAAATCGAGGTTTGACTGTATGAAACTTGCTCATTTGCCTTTCAAATCATTTGTCAAATAAAAAAGCAAGAATGTGGAGGGATTCATAACTCTTAAATGAAACTAACTGTTTTGTGTTATTGTAGTATTTTTGTTAAGATAATAAAGAGTAGAAAGAGCTGCCTTTTGCATAGTGGCAAATAGGCTGCTTCGCACCACAAATCAATCTAGCTGAAACCACCGCCCCACAGTCATACATTGTTTGGTAGAAGACAGTGGTAAACTGCCTTTCAAATATGACCGACGTGAAGTAATAATTATTTTGGTGCATAAATTACATCTCAAATCAATACCTAAAATCCGTAATATATTTGAAATACTAGCTAAAATTGGCTAATTAGAGGCTGGCGTATAATTGGTAATACGGCAGTAGTATACTCCGGATTTAAATACGATTTAATTTTATGTGAGATAGATGTCTTATTGATATTTTTATAATAGACAGCTAATTCAGATTGCAAAAATTCACATTGTGCAGAATATCTCACGGGGAGAGTGGCACCACACGTGAAAGGAATTTTCGAGGCCGCTTCGCCTACACTGTTTTTTAAATTCACGATGTAAAAAATCTGATCCGGGGGGAAGGTAGCATGAAAGTGCCCTCCAATGACTCACTGGTAGCGCCCGTAGATGACTCCCCTCTTTTCAGAACCTGTCTGCACCATCAGATAAAGATGATCGATCATACCATGTTTTCTGGAAACTTTAATATTGCAAAAAATATTCATTGAAATTTAGCTATCTAAGGTTTGGGGTGTAATTTTTTCAAACGAATTTTTCCCTCAAAAATCTATTTATTTTGGTCCATAAAATTGCAATAAGTTAACACAAAGCAAAACTGTTTAGAAAACCACAAATTAAAAGTATTTTTCAAAAAGTGATGTTTCGAATTTTCTACCAATATTTTTTATAAAAGAACTAGAAAAGTTTGGAGACACAGGAAATTGAGAGTGTAGCACTTTTCTTCGGAATTGTGCTTGGCAAAGAAATTATCTAAAGCTTATTCTTTTATGTTAAAGAAAATTGCAGCTCATTCACTTGAACTGTTATTATGCTTTGCCCAGCTTCCTGTCGAAAGGCGGTGGAATTTCAATGGGAACTTTGTATAAACATTACATAAAATACGAAAAATACGTTGTCCAAAATCGGCAGAAAAATTAATATGCTGTAAGCAGGAAAGATGTTAAAGTCTGCTTTACATGACCTTTGAAGTGAAAATCGCGTAATTACGGGCTTTCAAATATTTCGGTAGATTTTAGCTTATTTATTTTTTGTGAGGTGTATTAATTTGGGCGACAGTGAATTCATCTGCAAGGTTCAAATCCCTGGATTGGTCATTTATTCGATGAGCAAAGGCGAATTTCAGTTATTAGCATAGTCAATAAAAAATTGCACAAAATGGAAACCATCACATGGATTTGGACCTTGCAGATTAATTTTATAGCGCCATTAATTTTGGACAGTGCTGCTTATTTTAAAACTTCGAGCCCGTGAATTTTGAGCGTCCACCTTTTTTATTGACTAGGTTTAGTAGTTAATGATCAAAATGTAAAGCTAAGCTAAGTTGCCTTAGAAAATAATTAACTGATTTTTGGGAAAAACCTTATGAAGACTTAGTTTGACAACTGCTGTTCTCCGCCAGGCATTTTTTCAACTGGGTCACATCTCTTGTTCATATTATACATTTTCGAAAGGTTATTATTGCAACATTACAAACAAAAATTAAGAATCAAATATTTATGAGAAATGATAAAAAAAAAGTAAACAGATAAGTATGCAGGACTTTGGGTTCGTGGTTGAAAAATCCTGATTTTTGTTTAAACTATTAAATTAAACTATTAATGAAACTTTTAAACTATTAAATAGTTTAAAAAGAAAAATTTTTACCCCACAGAATTTTACCGTTGAAAAGGCCTGAAGACGAAAATAAATGAGACCGTAACAGTATTTGAGTTTTGTTGCTCAAAATTTAGTTTAATATTCTTACGCAAAGCCCACTTTTGCCTCTCATTTATTAATGAAGTTAGGATGGAGATGAACAAAGAAAAGCAATAAATTCTTCTGAAAATTAATACATCAAAAAAGATAAATTTGAAAATAAATGAAAAATTTCTTTTTCAGTAACAGCACTCATTGTCGTGGAACAGACAAAAAATAGCGAAAAACAGAGAAAGGTCAATTTCTAATAGATACATCGGTTTTAATTTTTTCAATCCCGACCAACATTTAAATAGTGAAAATGCTTTTTCTTCTGAGCATTGGACCCCTTTTGAATTTTTCGGCTGGTGCTTGATCGAGAATCGGAAAATTATAAATGAAAAAACATGTTGGAGTCCACTCGAAAGTAAGCCGGCCTAACCTGTGTCTAAGCCAAAAAACAGTAGTACCAAGGAAATTTTAAATCTTAAAAAGTAGGTAGGATGAATAATAAGGGCTCTATATGTGTTGGGATCCCCCCGAAAAAAAATATGCCTTGGTCCCCCTGTTGATTTTTTTTCGGTTTTTACACAATTTTGCTTTGGTCCCCCTGTTGTCTTAAAATTTATTTTTTTTTATTTTTCTATTTGCATAATTTTTATATTTGCCCGGCAATTTGATTTAAAAAAAAATTCTGGTGCGATACTTGTTATTAAATGCGATTTATTTATTCATTTCATGCATTATAGGCATTGTTTATCCTCGAGAAATTAATGGCCTAGTAAGCGTTAAAACCAAGTATTATCCTACCATTGTCGGTGAACTACATCATAAAAAACTGAAAGGGTAATTTAGTACAGGAATTAAGCTGAAAAAGTAACAAAAAAACAAAAATAACTTTTTTGAAAAAAATCAACCAAGGCATATTTTTTCGGGGGAACCCCAACACATATAGAGCCATAATAAGAACGTGTTTTTTGTTTTTTCGAGGTCTGGAGAAAAATTAAAATTAAAGAAAATGCGTCACAGAAAATTTTAGAACACAATTTTTTGTATGATAAAACACATTTAAAACATCAAAGTCAAGCACTCTCAGATTTATTAATGCTTTTTCACACAAATGTTTCGCTTTTCTTCACTGATGTCAATAACAGTTAACTTGATTGAATGTCGGAAGGAAAAGTCCGAAAAAAAATAAAAACAAATTTTTTGCTGAACCTTAAAAAAATTGTTTAAAAAAAGGAATCATTAGAAATTGTTGCCTTAAAGTCAACAAAAAAGACTTTATGAAAGAACGTATTAAGTAATATGGCCCTGGCAAAATTTAGTGTAAAAAGATATAGCAAGAAACACGCAATGCTCCGAAAATGCATCTGCTTGACAACTTGGACAGCAAATAATTTTTGGATGCAATTAATAGCCACCCTGCTCCAAATTCTACTAGACATCAATAAAAATTTCCTCTTTGTTATGGGCCAAATTTTCGTTTGGTCAAAAATTGAATTTAATATGCTGTTTTTTAAATAGCTCCTACACATTTCACATTTTAATTAGTAGTCAAATAACTAAAAAAACACTTTTTAAAATCAATAAAATTGAAATTTTTATTGGTGATTTTCAGAGAGATTAAAAATTAGTACTCAAAAAAATGTTGAAGGAGTGAGCTAATATAATAACCATCATATTAAGCCATAAAGTCAGGAAAAAATAAAAATGTCAACAAGTTAGGCTAAGTGGGAGTGGCTCGTCTTTTTCTCATCAATCACTATTCTCTTTGTGACTTTTTCGACCTTATCAAAGACAAATTTGCTGTGTGCTTAAGAAAGCTAGCTTAACTGTCTGTAGGTTGAAGACATACTTCAATTTTAAGTGGATTTTTAAAAAGGTTTGAAATATTTTTTTTCAACTTAAGTATGTAGAAACTATGTTGAAACTTAAAAAATATTAGCCATTCTTTAAACACAATAATTGTTTTTGTCAAAACTGAAAAAGCTTTTTGCAACAAAAAACAAATGAAATAACAGCCTCAACACACTAGAATTTTATTGAATTGCTAAAGGAAAGCAATACTACTAGGGCCACAGATGGTCTAGTCAAACTATTTTCGGTAAATAAAGAGCTGTCTTGCAGCCGCTAATTTCAAATAGCTTTACAGCTAATTATTATTAGCAAATCTATAACTTGAAGCCATTTCTAATAGTTAAAGTCAAAACTTGGTCTAATGGCACCCCCAATACGACGGACCTTAGTAGCCTTTGTTTGAGAGCATCCTTAAATCGAGGTTCTACTTTATGCGACGAAGGCAGATTTTTTTATGGCGCAGCTAGTTTTTGCAAAAAATTATATGGTAACCAGAATAATAAAAATAAGAGGAACTTCGAATTTGTAAAAATCCTTGGAGCCAATTTGGGAACACTTGGAAATCGTGAAAATTTATCAAATTAAAAATGAGGTGAAACAAGCAAAGTTAACAAAATATGTCGTTTTTTCTCTATTAATCCCCCAAGGGAGGGTGATTATTTGGGGCGTAATCATTTTGCCAATGAGATCTTTTTGCCAATGAGATCACTTCGCCAATGGTATGTTTTGGCTAATAGCTTCTTTTCTCAAATATTGTTATTTCTTTGTTAAGTAAAATACCACTCATTTTGTAGCCAGTGAGATGAGCTACAAAATGAGTGGTAATATGCCTGACAAGGAAAAAATAGTACTTGAGAAAAGAAGCTATTGGCGAAGTGATCTCATTGGCAAAAAGATGCCATTGGCAAAACTTTCATTGGCAAAACGATTACGCCCCGATCGTTTTTCAACCCAAGATGAATTTTGAAATTGTTAATCAAAAATGACCTTAACTTTGAAACTTTAGTCGAAAATATAAATGGGGGGGGGGGTTATTAGAGAAAATACGAAATACATTAATATCAATGTTTAATTAAGTGATATTCGGATGCAAAGAATAGTTTAATAAAAATATGCATGATTGACCCATCAAAAATGACAGGTGATTTGTGAAAATAGAATAGATGCAAGAACGAAAGACAAACGTTTGAAGTATAATTGCACATTTTTCAGCTAAACGAAACTAGTAAAAACTTTAAAAATTTTGATTTTTTTCCCCAAAAATAGCGTTTTGTACAAAATTTACAAAACGGAATACTTTTTTCTATATATTTCTCATAAGATTAATAAAAAAAATCATAGAAAATATAACCTCGTTTTTACGAAAAACAGTTAACATTTTACAACATAAACATTATAAAATTAAGATTTTATTAAATTTAATTGATAAAAAAATAAATCCTTAAGTCGCGTGTTATTAAAACTTTTCTCTAATTTAATTATCTAGATTTTCCAGCTAAGTCCAAATAATTTTGGCATGCGAGTGGCATGCAATTTGAGCAGGCGCATATTTCTCAAAAGAGTTGGTTTTTTAGTTGTTGACTTAAGAGTAGTGGGTATATATATGGTGTCAAGTTCTAGGTCTTGTGTCTGTGTGTGTGTGTTTATAAGGAAAAGTTTCACAAACATTTTTCTTCAATTTTGAAGATTTTTACAATGTCTAAAATTTTGTGATTAGTTTTTTTTAAAGAAGGGCAGACTTTGGAGAAGGGAGTATTCTGACTGAAAAATAGAATTTTTCAAATTTTAGTTAATCTCATTACTCTTTTAACCTCTTTTTTTTCCACATTAAACAATAATATCGTAAGTATTCACGGCAAAAAAATAATAAGCAAAGAATCTGATTATTTTTTTGATAAAATAACCTTGGTCCAAATGAGGAGCGTCCTGGTGTGTTTATTGATGCTTTGGTGAACATAGTTACTTTGCGAGTATAAGATTCTATATGACTATGCATGCGAAATTTGCGAAGAAAAACTAAAGTTGACCGCAAAAAAAACCTAGAAGCATTGTGTCGAGTTCACAATCAAAAAAGTTTTTTTCCCTTCCCTGAGGAAATGACCATTACTTTTTTTCACTATTTCATATATTTGCAGTTGGTACCATCTTGTAGCTAAGGATTAGCGATACTAGGTACACATAAATTTTTAAAAATATGGGTAAAATCAAGACACCAACAACGTGAAGCTTAATAATTTGAAAAAAATGTAATGGTCATTTTTGAGTGGGGGTATATGAAAGAAAGCCGCAAGCATAGGAAACAGGCTTTTAAGTGAAGTCAATAGGGCATATAAACAGTCGACGCTCGTTTTAACCTACATCCAATTAAAGTTACATCTGATTATAATCAATTCTTTTTAGGGTTTTCTTTGGCTCAATTTCCAGTCACACATGCCTATGCTGACTGCGGCAACCGGGCAAAAAGCCTAAAAGCCTTTTTTGTCGCGTGGACGAAAGTTTAGTTAGTCCACTTTTTGACTACGCATCGAGCTGATTTTTTCAGGGCCAGTACACATTACCGAGAGGAAGTGGTCGTAACAAAAGTCAGCTCGATGCGTAGTCAAAAAGTGGGCTAACAAAACTTCCGAGCGACAAAAAAGACTTTTAGTCATTAAAAAAAGACTTTTGGTCTTTTTTGTCCGGTTGCCACCGACTGCAAATTATGAATTAATATCACTGTTTTTATTATGTTGTTGTAATAATAATGTTTGTAAACCTATGATTTTTTGCAAATACGTAAAATTGATTGCTAAACTTATTGAATTATGTCTCTTTATTATAAAATCTATATATTACACTATTAAAATCAATAAAAAATAAAATGAAGACTCTGCAAACTAATCAAAATTACTAGTGGAATATCCAATGCAAAATATTAACTTTGTTTCGTTGACAATATTTTTGAATAAAAGTGTTTTTCTCTAAGCTTTAGTGGCATCATTGATGGTTACTGTCTGCACATCTACATTGCCGTCAATCTCAAGTGTCTCGATGTCATTCGGTGATCCTCGGTGTGCAAAGGTGGCTTAATTCGAGAGTTGTTAAACAATTCTTTGTTATTGAAAAAATTTCAATAATCCAAGTTTTTAATCCGATTTTTAAATCCACTCGAATATATTGCTCTTATCGAAAATAGCTTTTTGTTTTTCGACCCTGTATATGATTTTTCATATGAAAATCATACCTCTCAACTCATTCCCACCGCGATTCCAAAAATAGCCCCATTACCCTGACATATCGTCACATATAGGAGCTAAGCCGTATAGTCAATTTTTCAGAAGTAGCCTACCAAATCGTTTGCCATTGACGAAAAGCTGGAAGCTGAATGCCTCATTTATGATGGTCAAGTCAAACCTGAAAGTTATTTTAATAGAAAAATCAAATTTTGTTGGCAGTTAGATAAGCTAAAACTTCAGGGGTGATTTGCCTGAGAGAAGGCTTCAAAAAATGGGACAAAAACACAATGCCAAGAACCTTGTTTTCAAAATCAGTAGGTGGAGGATTAAGGAGGTTGTACGGTAATGCATTAGTTTTATCGCATTATGGATCTAGCCTAACAGAATCTGTGCCCTTAAAATTATATTTTAAGTAAATTATTAGCACTCACACTTCATTCTTGCTCAATGGGAAGCCACCCTCTCGTTCTTCTTTGCCCCACACATTGTTAGTCATGGCGTTGCGGACAATGGCACCTTCGTTGTAGCGAATAGACACTTGTAATGCATATTCACCCCTTCTCTATACAGATTCACATTCACTCGGTTGCCTGAACCAAATTTATTTTTTAAAATGGTTCGACTAACTAAAACTAAATACCAGTGGGGAGTGCAGAGATGTCAAGGCGTTTGCCGGGAGTAAGCTTAGCAATTGCATTGTATGGGTTTGCGAAGATAGTGCCGCCGTAATGGAACACCCGCAGGCTAAAACACGTTGAATTAAACATCTAAACGTATCTAACTTTTGTTTTTACAATTATACACATGTTAACAAAGCCTTTAGATAGGATTCATATAAAGTCAACCCTCGATTTAACGTAATCTTGGGGTCGGTAAGGTGAGGTGACATTAAATCGAGGGTTGACTGTACCAGAATAGTCAACGAGAAAAACCATAAATTTTAAAATCATAATTAAAAAAAACTCATATTATTTATAAAAATTTTTAAACCCTAATGATTGTAAAAAGTGTTAATATCTTCTTTTCCACTGATCAAAATATTCATATCTTGTTTCAGTTGTTCAGTTTCAAAAGAAAGTTCACCTGTCCAATGAACCAAAGATCGAGACGTGGTTAACCTTAAATCATAGAAAAAATACAAAAATATGTAGGTCTTCAGAGAAAAAGTGTTACTCCGTCCAAAGGTTGGCGTTGCTCAAAGACTCCGATCTCCCGACGATTGCCAAACACCTTTAAAGCAATTTTTAAAAGCAACCTTTAACACGAGAATTCCCGACTGTAATGTTTGACTACCTGGGAGTTTTCAGACCTGCTGAACACGATAATCGCAAAACCGGGCCTCCTCGCTAGATTACAATGCCCATAACTATGGCAATTCTCACAGCGACTCTTTGGAAAATGCATGGGTTTTTCTTGAGGCTGGTGAGCACTGATTTTATTTAGCTCAACATATTCTTTTGTGCTCATAAGAAAGCCCTTTGTCTGGGCTTTCTAATAGTATATCGGTTGCCTAGATCCAAAAAAGTTATCATGGGTAAAAATTTAAAAAAAATCAAAAGGGCCTTTTTGAAAACGTTGCAATTTTGGGATTGAGTTAAGAATCATATTTTTGAACAAAATATTTGTGCAAATTGTATGCCAAAGATAGCTAAGACTTTCGCGAGCCTTTTCTGCGAATGGTATCTGAAATGAAATAAAAATGTGTTGATTCTAAACTCAATGAAATCAAAGCCGGACAAGAGAAAGAGGGCCCAGACAAAAGTAAAATATGCAAGACTAGGCACACACACATAAGACTTATGAAGGGGTTTTATTTTATTCAATCGAGAGCCACTAGGGCTCTCACAGTTACAATCAGGGTGGTATACTCGGCGATTACCTCAGCCATCAGCCTCAGCCTCAGCCGGCTGAGGTCTGAAAATTTTCCTCAGCCTCAGCCGTCAGCCGTGCCAAAATTTTTACCTCAGCCATCAGCCTCAGCCGGCTGAGGTCTGAAAATTTTCCTCAGCCTCAGCCGTCAGCCGAGCAAAATTTTTACCTCAGCCATAAGCCTCAGCCGGCTGAGTTCGAGCTCAGCCGGCTGTAATATAAAACTATTAAAATTAACAATTTTATTGGTTTGTGTATAAGTAGCCCTAAAATAGACAAAGCTGGCTTTTGAGGTAAAATGACTTATGTTTGGTGAAAAAAAGTCTTTTTTGTGCGAATTTCAATTTTGTGAAATTAAATTCGTATTCTTCTATTTTGTTTTCGAAATGATGACACCATTAAGTAGCTGTGCGATTCTGGTTACTGATAAAGTATCAATTATTGCATAACGTCACGAAATGTAAAATAATAAGTTAAAGTTATGAACTGAATTACTTTTCTGACCCCCCTTATGCTTTGGTCCTGCTGTTTACAATTTTTTAAGAGAATGCAATAGATATAATTTTGTAAGAAACCAGAATTGCAGCGCTACCTGATGGCATTATTACTATAAAAAATTGGAAAATTTAAAGCTTTTTAGACAAAAAGTTAAGTTTAAAATTTTTTCTGTTAAGAAAATTTTAAAAAATTTTTCTGCCTCAGCCGTCTGCCAGGTCTAAAAAATTTCCTCAGCCGTCAGCCTCAGCCGGCTGAGGTCTGAAAATTTTCCTCAGCCTCAGCCGTCAGCCGGGCCGAAATTTTTACCTCAGCCATCAGCCTCAGCCTCAGCCGGCTGATGGCTGAGTTCAACCTCAGCCGGCTGAAGTCAGCCGGCTGAGGTTACCACCCTGGTTACAATACATACACGGAGAGACTATGGTGTTCTGGATGCTTCTTTTGGCAGGATCCACTTGAGGCTTCGGGAGAACGAGGAGCGGACTCATCGACTGGTTGCTTGCTTCGTTTGGAGACGGGAGCGGAGACTTCGGGGCAGACTGCGACCACGGCTTGCGCTTGGCATCAGGAGCATCCAGGACCACTTCACGTTTTTGGTCCGCCGACCCTTCATAGTCCGTGTGTGGTGTCCGTCTTCTACCCAGAGGAATGTGGATCTCATGAGAGAGGAGGTGCCATTGATCTGAACAGGAATCAACTCCCCTTGCGGAGAGTTACGAGACTCACAACCAACAGTTCTAATGCTAAATGGCACTCCGTAGAGTGAAGGATTCTTACTAGAGGTGACCCCTTTCAGGGTACAGGACTGAAGCTTACTAAACCTAGGTGCGGGTCCTCGACTTTGGATAACTTTAGAGGCGCGAGCCATGTCGATGGCTCGCTCGGATTCCAAATTACTAAAACTCAACTCACGACCAGATCCTGAGTGCAGAGATCGGACTGGCATAGCTGAACCACCAAAGCTGAAGTCTGAAATAGCGATGGCTTAACGGAGCTGAGAGCAAAGAGCGAGGACTGATTGCGGAGATGCGTAAGTGCTGCGTGCAAGTTCGGAACTTCTCACCAGACACCCAATTTGATAGCTGGAAATTGAGGAAGAGTTAATAATGAGAACGGGTTGTATAAATAATGGACTCGCTGATTAGACGAGTAGATGAGATGAAAGTAATTGTAAGCGTTTGAGGCGCTTGTTGGGTAATGTCGTGCCAAGATTTGGCGCTAATTCAAATGAGTTGTTTTGGGTTCTTGTTTAAATTAAATCAGGTCTTAAGTGACTTTTGGTACCAAGTGTGGTTTTGTCCAAAACACCCTTGCCCCTACCTTACACAAAGGGCTTTCTTATGAGCATAAAAGAAAATGTTGAGCTAAATAAATTCAGTGCTCACCAGCCTCAAGAAAAAACCATGCATTTTCGGCTATACAGTCAACCCTCGATTTAAGCACACCCCTGGGGACCGACTTAAGGTGTCGTTAAATCGAGGGTGTCGTTAAATCGTGGATTCACTTTGACTAAATTTTAGTCAAAGCCAACCAAATTGGCTCATTTTCGGGTGTCGTTAAATCGGGGTGTCGTTAAATCGAGGGTTGACTGTACTATAGAATTGGGGGCTTGAGAGATAGAGATGCGCGCGCTCACTTACCTTAGACATGATTCCGAGAAGTACTCTTGATCAAAAATGCATATAGAGTCTCTTTTTGTCACGACCCAGTTGAAAAGCATGGTAAGACATCCGAAATAGTCCAGAATTCACTCTTTTAATCAGTTATTCGTCCAAATGCCGATCCCCGACACCAATTGTAATTTTATAAAAGCATCAATTTTTAACCAAACATAAACGGATCCCACTTGCCATAGTATGGACGTGGTATCCTTATCATTTAACATCATTACCATATTTCCTCTAATAGAGCCCCTATTTTGTCAATATACTTTCAGGGTGTGTATCTCAGGGCTGAGTGAATATTTTACAAAGATATGTATTGCATTTTCTTGACTCCTACGAGCATGTAAAGTTCATTTTGAAAACGATACGTTGTTTTATAATATCTCATCAAAAATCCATTTGCGTGTGTAGAACCTTCAATTTGATGCGAAAGTCCAACAGAATTTCTCTGATTTGTCTAGTCCAGCTGATAGAAAGATGTGCTGTTAGCTTTAGCGAAAGCACTCATTTTCACAGACGACATTTTGGATGTTGGGATACCAATACAAGGTTATTCGGAAGGTCGTGATGAAATTGAGATAGAAAAATCATGAAATAGACTAGAGTAACGATAATACGGAATTTCGGTCATTCGAAGAGCGCCAAAAAGTGATAATTGAACAATATCGTCATCCTGCGACATAACACAATCCTTCTCTGTTTATCATAGTTTTACACTTCGACTAACCACAAATTCATTCCTCGCGACATCATTCGAAATTTACAAAATCCAAGCAACAAGTCACTTTACTGCGCCAGAGAACACATACAGAAAAAAATCCGACAATAAGGAACTTATTTTAACAACAGTCGAATCAAATGTATTCTCTCTTCAATACGTCTTCTTTCTGAACTTGCAGCCTTCCGCCAGGCGCGCTTTTCCTCCAGTAGGCTGACAGAGATCAGTTCCACATCCAACGCAGGAGACAACGGTAGAGGCATGGCTGAAGGTAGTCGTAATCTTGGTGCAACCGGGACACTTCACATCCTCAAATAATTTTGACTAAAACTAAAAAGCTTATAAAAAATAATAAAAACTTACCATAAAAAACGAATTCGGATGCTGGACGAGTCGCTTGAGCTTGTGTCGCTTGAGCTCATCTTCCTTGGTCGGTTGAAACAAATCCTTTCCGAGTGGCATCTTGCTTTACGCTTGACGAAAGAGCTTCTAAATGAGTTTAACGGCTAGGAGACATTTGGCAAAAACGACATTTGGCAAACGTATCTTTTGGCCAAACGACATTTGGCAAAAACGACATTTGCCCAAACGACGTTTGGCAAAACGACATTTGCCCAAACGACATTTGGCAAAACAACATTTGCCCAAACGATATTTGGCAAAACGACATTTGGCTACCGTTGAATTGCTGGGGTCATTCGATACACTGATTAATTAGTAAACTTTTTTTATTCTCATCAACCCCACCTGCCGAATCAAACAATGGTTTGACTATGTGAATTGGTCGATTAGGCAGTCTCAAATCCGAGACTTCCAAGCTTCTGTCTTTTTTATCCAAATCTGATAGATTCAGTAATTTGACAATGGTCTGATGGGAACAACTGGCCAGAATTTGGCAACTAGAATCTGTGGCTAGATGGATGCTTGGAGTGTCAGACGTGTTAGGAATGTAAATTGGATGTAGTTGGTGTAGTGGACCGGTGAATATGGTACCAGTGGAATCAGACAGACAGATGGTTCCGTCATTAATTGTTTCCAAATATTTAGTATGTTTGGGCAAATGTCGTTTGGGCAAATTTCGTTCTGCCAAATGTCGTTTGGCAAATGTCGTTTGGGCAAATGTCGTTTTTGCCAAATGTCTCCTAGCCAGTTTAACGGATGATTACTTGCAAAAAATAATAACAAACGAGACAGCACAAGTTAATCTTTAACTGGCTTACCATATTACACTCAGCTATGTCATGAAAAAAGTGTTACGAAAAAATGGAATCACAAACTGTGAGACGACTAGAAAGATACCATAAAAATTTTGATATGAAAAACTATTTCAAATTCATTTTGTCTTTATCTGAAAAACTGGTGCCCGGGAATTCAAACATTTGAAATCAAAGTTATTGGCGTGGGCATGCCCCTTTAAGGCTTTGCCATGAAATTGGCCTCTTTTATTCCCTTCCCCTCCCAATACAGCCTTAAATCCCTTAAAAAATGTTAAAAATGTTTTGGCGGGAATTCGAAAATTTTTTTTACCTTTTATACCTTGGATGACCAAGGCAAATCGAAAAAAAAAAATTTCCGATTTTCTGGAAACCAAAGTGTTTCCGTGCCATTTCAGGGCACGAGAAACAATATGAGACGGGTCCTTTCCCCTTGAGAAAAAGTAAATTTTTTGGTAGCCGGGGGGGGAGGGTGTGGTAATTCTATAGTGTTACCCATTTTTCAATGAGTCGCTGTGAGAATTGGGCTTTTTATTGGCATTGTACTCTAGCGGGGAGGTTCGATTTTCCAATCATCTTGCTCAGGAGGTCTGAGAAGTCCCAGGTAGTCAAACATTACAGTCGGGAATTTTCGTGTTGAAGGGGAGGGAACTTTATATACGCATCGCCTAGGGTATCATATCCCCTGGATGCACACCTTATTTTTCATCTTCTTTTATTTGCAAGTATGGTGTCGGAATGATCCTCACACTCTTGAATATTTACCAAAATTATCAGCGCATATTTCACACCTGCTGGAGCTTATTTACAGGCTGAGATAGGATTAATTTACGAAAATCGATCGTTTTTTAGGGTTTTTCTTTGACTGGGATGATTTCTATTTTCTGACTTTTTTTACAAGTCACATATATACTGTCCATATAATAAAATATAGCCAAGATTCTAAGCTTTCATTTGAGCTATCAAACAGAGAAAAAAAGTAATATTAAGTCAGAGTTAGAGTTCAAAAACCATTTTCAAAAACCCGATTCCATGCCATCCTACACATGTCTGTCATTTGGCGTAAAATCCCAAAAGGCTCTAATTGAAAACACCCCTTAAATTTAATTTTTTTCCCTCAAATTAAAATTTTGAATAATATATGTGTCTACCCCCTTAAATTATGCATTTGCCTCCTCAAATTCAAAAATTTCACCTCCTCAAATCTATATTCTTCCCGAAATTCCATGTTTTGTCAAAAATACTTAAATTTCCAATCTTTTCTTGTTTTTCGGAACATCTTTCGGCACTTTTTTTGGCACTGCGGCACAATTTCGCATTTGTTTCTAATAACAAATGTGACTAAGTAAAAGCTAGAGAAGATTGGAAATGGCTGTAAGTACTTTCCCCCGCCAAATTATTCTTTTACCCCGCCAAATTATTCATTTATCCCCCAAATCGTAAAAATGAGTATTTCTCGGTGTTTTTATGTCGTAAATTTTTTTCTTTTGATCATCATGTAGCCCTAAATCTCTTGTTTCTAATAAGCTATCAACTGACTCCTTGTTGTTGAGAAAAGTTTGAGAAATAACCATTTTTTTTAAAAGAGGAGTTGTTTCATAAAAACGGGTATTTCTCAAACTTTTTTCAACAACAAGGAGTCAGTTGATAGCTTATCAGAAACTAGAGATTCAGGGCTACATGATGATCAAAAGAAAAAAAATTCACAGCATAAAAACATCGAGAAATACTCATTTTTACGATTTGGGGGGATAAATGAATAATTTGGCGGCGTAAAACAATTTTAGCCATTGGAAATTTACGCATCTTTCACAAAATATGGAGCACTTGAACCTGAGCCCCCCCCCACTCACTTGAACCTGAGCCCCCCCCCCCCAGTCAAATCAGCTTGGGGGACCAAGGCAATTTTTTTTTGAAAAATTTTTATACCATTAATTTTTTTGTATAAATATGATTTTAAAAGGTTTTTTATTCCGTTATGATGAAAAATAATGGTATAAAAAATTTTCAAAACAAAATTGCCTTGGTCCCCCAAGCTGATTTGACTGGGGGGGGGGGGCTCAGGTTCAAGTGAGAGGGGGGGCTCAGGTTCAATTTAGCCCAAAATATGGAGTTGACGGGTAGAATATAGATTTGATGAGGTGAAGAATTTTAATTTGAGGAGGTATACACACAATTTGAGGAGATAAACACATACTTTAAGGGGGTAAACCAGGGCTGCCATCTCAAAATTAAAAAAAGGAGAATTGGTAAGAAACAGGAATTTGAAGGAAATAGTGCATTTTATCTAGTGCTTTTTGCCTTTTTGAAGCATCATTTTGAAGCAATAAAAAAAATTTTGACTGAAACTTCGAAAATAAAAAAAGATTTGGGGTTCCGAAAAAGGACAAATTTTTTTAAAGGAGATATGGCAGCCCTGGGGTAAACACAGATTTTGATCAAAATTTCAGGGGTAAAAAAAATTTAAGGGGGTAAACACATAATTTTGGGGGTGTTTTCACATACAGCCAAATCCAAAATTATGGCATTTTGCTGACAGTAAAGTAGTGCTGGAAATTGTTGCAAATGATTTCTCAAGTGTTTTTGCCCCTAAAAGTCAGTGAACTTACTGAAAAGTAGAGTAAAATAAATAGGGTTTGCACCCAGGGGGATTTGAACCATTGACACTAGGCGATGCGTATATGATTCGTTCGCTCCCTCCCTATGACTAAAACCTTTTTTAAAAATAACTTTACCTGATATTTGCCTCCTTTAATGCGCACTCTCAAATCAAACTCGTCTTGGGCTTTGTAGGGACTGGAGATTCTCTGTTCATCAGTAGACCAATTTCCGTTTTGGAATGTGTTGTAGACAATTTTGCCGGTAAAAATGCCTTAATGAAAAACGAAGTGCTAACCATACTGTTTGTCTGTAAAAAAAACCTTCATCAAATCGAATTGAGAGGTGAAGAGGCATGTCGTCGTCATCATTTCCACCTTTGTGAAAGTTGAAGTCAATCCTAAAATGGTCGTTCTATTATTGAATTTATAGATTGTAGCGCAATAAGAATTAAAATCATTGCAGCTATCTCCACTAATGAGGTCCCTTCCCTTTAACACTGGGATGCCTGATTGTCCTAAGAGTACATCCTGGTGCAGAATTTTATGCTCAACACGATAGTGAAAAAATATAAAAAAAATCACGGTCAGCTGCCCCTACCAACCAAGTCAAGATTTTTGCGTATGCCACTTCAAGAGAGCAGATCTAGTCAAATTAAATTGTTGATATCATTGATTCATAACTCAAACGAAAGCGCAAATCACGGGCTTTAAAATAAGGTATCACCAAGCTATTAATGACAGTTTAATGTAAAAATTTTATCTCAAAGAAAAAATTGTGTCTTTTTTCATCGGAATTTGAAACTTGACAGCAAGCTTTCATGTTTAAGGGCAGATTTCCTAGCAAATCGATCATGCTGAACTCGAATTTAGTGTCGATAATTGCGGTTTTGCTGACAAAGTATGAGTTTTACGTCAAAATTGATTTTGAAATTTTTTTGAGAGTCTTAATAAGCACTCCTCAAGCCTCCTTTTACAAAGCTTCTTCTGGTGCAATTTTCTTGCTATGCAAATGATAAACACTGACAACTAAAAAATAACGTTGTCACACTTTTTGTTCCGTTCGTAATTATCAACACCGTTTTTGAAAAAGGACACAATTTTTTCTTTGAAATAAATTTTTACATTCAACTGTCATAAATACCTTGGTGATACCTTATTTTAAAGCCCGTGATCTGCGCTTTCATTTGAGTTATAATTCAGTGATATCAATAATATAATTTGACGAGATCTGCCCTCTTGAAGTTGCATACGCAAAAATCCTGACTTGGTTGGTTCGTAGGGGCAGCTGACCCGTATATAGTGATTTTTTCAAAATTTTTTCCCTATCGTGTTCAGCGTGGAATTCTGCACCGGGATGTACTCTCAGGACAATCAGGCATTCCAGTGTTAAAGGAGAAGTGCAAATTGGGGGGGGGGAATAAACCAATAAAATGACCTTTTTTGGTTTTCAGTTTGTGACACTTTTTTAACGATCCTTCAAAAAAATTTTTACTAAAGTTTTTAGAAAAAGAATCCATTTTCTTATGGAACATCTATTTCGGGAAAACCTTTGGGTCCCTTGGTCCCCTCTATGGTTTTCTTCCGGGTCGAAGGTTCGACTCCGTCTTGAAAACAACATTTTTTCCCAGTTGTTTCAGAAAACCATTAAAATAAAGGCATTAGTATATGGAAATCTATGGGAAAGAGATATTGTGTGAAAGTCTATTGATCGCAAGAAAATACAAGGAGTAGGTCGGCCAGAACACAATTATGCAGAGATTGATGATGATACAGATGAAATTGTAAATTTGCTAGAGGCGCTATTGATAGACGATGAAGACGATGATAATGAAGATAAGTAGGAATAAAGACTTCGCATAGAATAATCACCTGACTTGTCCTTAATTGAAAATAACTGGGAAAAATGTTGTTTTCAAGACGGAGTCGAACCTTCGACCCGGAAGAAAACCATAGGGGAGACCAAGGGATCCAAAATTTTCAAAAATTTGGTTGGAAAATTTTTTCCCGAAATAGATGTTTCATAAGAAAGTGGATTTTTTTCAAAGAACTTTGGTGAAAAAATCTTTGAAGGATCATTGAAAAAGTGTCACAAACTGAAAATCAAAAAAGGTCATTTTTATTGGTTTATTCCCCCCAATTTGCACTCCTCCTTTAAAGGGGCATGGTCGCCTGTTCAAAATTTGTCCAAGCCAATTTAAAATTTCTTCCAAATCATTGAAACTTTGTACGTATTTTTCAACTTGGCTTCTAACAAAACAAGGCCTAGAATTTGATTTTAGGTATAGTTTCGTTAAAACGAAGTTGAAAAGCCCTACAATAATTAGGAAATTGTTTTGAATTGGCAGGGACAAAATTTGAAGAGGTAACTGTGCTTTGAAAAAGTAGTTTATTGCATTGTTTTTTAGATCTACAAATTTCATGATCAATGAAACAATCTGAAAATCCTAGCTACCTATATCTAATAATAGACCACCCTTTAGTACGAAAAACAACAGCCCTGGTCTTCTATTAAAAGAAAAACAGTATTTTAGACCGTCATTTTTCATTAATTTAAACCTATTAGTCAGTACCCCTTACTCGCACAAAAAAAATGACCTAACTATCTAACATTTCAGTAAGTTAGCTAGAAATAGGGCCGCTTTTTTAATTAAAAAAACTACTGTCGGCATTTTTTTCAGGGCACGCCAAAGATGGGATCATTTAAAATTGAGCCGATTATTTAGTTATTAAAAACGATCGGTAAAATCGGAATCCTTGCGATATTTGCAACCAGACTGTCGAAACATAACTGGCGGAAAATTTCAAAAAAGTGTCGGACCCTAGGTGAGAACGAACTTTTTGGGGTGTCCTTAAATCGAAAGTCGACTGTATTCTAAATTCTAAGCATATTTTTTACCTCTTGGGGTCTTTGGAGACATTGCCAACTGCATGAATAGTCTGGCCTTCTTTGAATGGCTCACTTATACGGGTTTTGAATGGCAAGTGCTAAACATAAACACTAAAATAAGGTCAAACAAGATTTAAGATCCTGCTCACATATTCCTGCTCTCCTACATACTGCCGGTAACCCTTCTCCTTGGACTTTTCTTTGCCTTCTTCAGATGAAGACTCTGCTGGAGCTGCTATCACCAAACCAGTCAAAAGCAGCACAAAAGCACCAACAAACCAAACTAAAGCCAACATAAACAATCACTTATCAAAATTTTAAATCCCAAATAGATACCTTTAGCCATCAATATGTCGTGGCAATACTACTCTTGAAAATCTAGAAAACAATTATCGAGCACACCAATCAAACTAAAATAACCATGTAATTAAAATATAGACTCTTTTAAAGCCTTCCCCAATCAAAGCTAATGATTGGTCGGCTCAAGCAATCCGTCTTATTTAAGTGTGTGAAAACAAACAAGCAACTGCCCCTACTGGCAATAATATTTTGGGCAATAAAATAGAAGTGGGAGGGGTAGTTAAAAAATCAGTTCAATTTAATCCATCTTGCTGACTCATTCTATCTTCTTTGAACACGCTTGGTCCTTTTGTTTGATACAAATTATTCTTGTATCACATCACTTTAGGTTAAAGTGCAAGCTATCCTATAAAATACTTTACCTAAATACAACTTTTAGAAAGATTGACAGCTAACAAGGGTTGATAAAGAAATGTTCTAACCCTAAAGCTTGAAAAGCATATTTTTTCCATTCAATAAGACAACGCCTCATAAGTAAATCGCGGTGTTTCGATGAGGACATTTTTTGGCTTGTAAGTGAAAATGAAAAAAAGAATGACATTTGCCCTCAGAGGATGGGAGTCAGAAAAAATTCAGACCTTATAGCAGTATTTTAAAAGCACCAGTTCTGGTGCCCAAATGTCCTGCCTACACCAGTGCAGCGAAAAAGAGCAAACATTTTCCATATCTGTTTATTGCATATTCTTGATTGTTTGGAGCGAAGCAGGAAAAAGCCACTCTCCCTTTTTTTAAATTCGCTCTATGTGGCTGTTCATGGAATTTTTACTGAATATAACTTTTACACGACAATAATTATCATGCTAAGCGACAGCAGCAATTTTTTTCGATTAAGTTGGCTCTCGGCCTGCCCTTGAGTCTTAATGTTTGTTAGTTAGTTTGATATTTGCT
Organism: Ditylenchus dipsaci; assembly: GCA_004194705.1. Classification (NCBI taxonomy): domain Eukaryota; kingdom Metazoa; phylum Nematoda; class Chromadorea; order Rhabditida; family Anguinidae; genus Ditylenchus; species Ditylenchus dipsaci. The sequence continues at coordinate 114,225 of SADC01000164.1, forward strand.
CTCAAAATTTGGCTCAAAATCTTTGCTCGGCGTAGAGCAGAGAGTTGCACAGCACTGACTTTAAGTCACTTTTATACCTAATCATTAACTGCCTTTAAATTTCGTTGGTTAAAAAACCTTCTCCATGGTATTGACTGTGAGAGAGTGCAAAGACATGTGACTTCGCTATTAATACCGGAATGCCTGATTGTTCTACGTGTACATCCTGGTGCACTATTGTACGACGAACACGATGGCGATTTTTTTTTGAAAAAGTAGCTTCTTGGGGCTCAGCTGTCCCTCTGAACCAGCCAAGTAAAGATTCTTTCTCATTGTCTTGAGCGTAATGTGAAATTTCACAGCAAGTTGTGAGGTTTAAGAGCTACTTGCTCTAGTAAATAAAAAAAAGTGCAGCTTTATAAGGAAATCGGACCCTACTTGGATATACCCCCCCCCCCCCAAATCAACTTTTTTAAAAGTGTTTCCAAACACCTTATATCGACCTAAAATGGCCTCAGAAGTTCAAAAAGACATTATTTTTTTTAAGTTCTGATCAATAAAAAATCGAGTTTTGGACACTTTTAAATTTTGACTTTTTATCTGTTTTATCATGCTTTGGTCACTGGAGCTGGGCAAAAATAGTCTCTAAATGCATTTTTGTTCAAGAGTCTTGCTCGGAATTATGTCTAAGGTAAGTGAGTGCGCGCATCTCTAACCAACCAAGCCCCCTGCGCCCTCTTCGGGGGCGCAGGGGGCTTGGTTGCTTGGGGTTGAGATGCGCACACCCACATACCTTAGACGCAAATCACTCGAAAGTGACTCTGGATGCATAAAAATGTATGCATACCAGAGTTTATTTATGCGGTAGGCCCCAGTCAACAAAACTATGTTCAACATCTTTCTTTTTGTTAGAAATTGGCACCTTTTTGGTCCATTTCCACCCAAATACAGACCTAAATTCCTTTAAAATGGTCAAAATGGGTGATTTTGGGTGGTCCAGAAACTCGATTTTTTATTGACCAGAACTCAAAAATAATGTCTTTTTCGAGCTTCTGAGGCGATTTTAGGTCGATATAAGGTGTTTGGGAACATTTTTAAAAAAGTTGATTTGGGGCGGGGGGGGGGGCTATATCCAAGTAGCGCCGAAAATCGGCCATGATAAACACTAGTTCAGTTTAAAATAATTCGAACTGAAAACTCTGATCTCTCACTGAGACCTCTCCCTATATTTTTACGGCAGTTCAAAAAGTATTTGTCCGATTTTTTTGTTGTCCGTCAAATACTCGAAGTATTAAGCAGTAATTAGCGAGTAATTACTCGGCTAATTACTCGGTTAATTACTCGTTGGCCAACCCTAGTTTATTCCGGTGAAAAAATGTTTAAAATTTTTAGGTAAAATGTCATCGAAAGATGATAAGCTTTTCGATTAATAATCCAAATTAAGTGAGAATTTTAAATCATGAGTGCAATATGGAGGGCCTGCTTAAACCAATCGAGACCAGCGACAGAGTGGCCGATGCGATCGTTAAAGATTGCTGCACACTCTACAACTTGTTGATCGATGAGGGCTCACTAAACGCGGCGGTAATGGCGGACTCCGGGCTAGGTATTGAACCTAACGGACTGTGTAGAAGTGAAGTTCAGCGTCCTCTACGATCTCTTCAACTAGCGGACACAGAAGGAGGGAAGCGAACAAAAGTCGTCAAAAGGTCGCATAAATCCGCCAGAAACTAGTTCAGTTTTTCGATGGAGTAGGCGCAGTTGATTGGTAAGAAAGAATGATTTGGTTTGTGTTGCGTTAGTCAAGATTTGAAAAAAGATGTTATTTGTGTCATATTGTAGACAGAGTGTGACTGTGGCTGTGTGGCTGTGGAGTGTGGCTGTGCATTGTAGACACATGATATGCCACAGCCACACATTGTAGGCAAGGCTTAACACAGTTATTAGTCACAACTTCCGTACGCTGACCTACCCCCAAGCCCAAGGGCTAAGCCTAAACTTGTTGTTTGAAAGGGTAGTTGGATTCTTGGGGGGGGGGGTTCACTACTAGCGCCGTGACTTCTTTTAAGCTATTAATCACATAAATCAATAATTAAAATTGCCAAGATCTGCCCCTTTTAAGTTTCATGGGATAATCAGGCATTCCAGTGTTAAAGGCTTACAAGTTAGCTATCAATTTAAAATAGTTTTTTTTCTTGCAAAAAAAACACTGTCAAGCAAATCGCACCAAGGGTAGCTACCTGCTTAGAATGTCTCACGAAGTGCGAGTCGCAAAATTTATATACCCCTAGATTATGTCTCTGCCATCAAGGAAAAATTAGAAAAAATTTCAAGTCCACAACTTTATTGTATCAAAAACAACAAAAAGATAAATGAGACAATAAATATAAAAAGATGCTTTTACTCATAGAGAAGAGGATTCAACAATTTTATGTTTCTGCTTGTTCGGGGAGTCTATGGTGCTAAAGAGACGTTCAGAGCTGACCACAATCAGCGATTTTCACTTCGTTGGCTGTCTTTCCACTCTGACTTCCCTGCTTCTCGATCTCCTTGACCACATCCATACCTTCGATCACTTTGCCGAAAACCACGTGTTTGCCATCCAACCACTGAAAACACATTTTTCATCAAATGATTTTTAGATCAGATAGAAGAACTGTACCTCAGTCTTGACAGTGGTCACGAAGAATTGCGACTAAAAATAAGTTCTATAAAAACTTTAACATTTATACAGTCATGTATAATTTTATATGTAATCTTTTTCAGTTTTAATTTGATTAATGACATGCAATTTTTCTTTCAATGGATTTTTTATGAGTACCGTGTTTTCTGTGTTAAATCACCCTTCTCTACCAACACACCCCCCCCCCCATATGGACCCCATATCTCAGACTAGAAAAAATATTTTGCAAATCTGGTTTTCGTGTTTTTTTTTCAGTTATTGCGAGCCCGCTTAATTCCACTTTTCAAATTTCGGTTGAGCACACAAAAATTTCAAAATATACCTCAAATTTTTGGATTTTTCATGGGTTGAACAGTAACTCTCCGGGGAATTAATACAGAAAATACGGTATGCATTTTGTAGAATATAATGTCAAAAACATGATGTTTCCTTGGTTTCCTCTTTAGTTTAGGTCTTGCCCATCCAGAGCTATCTACAGACCAAAACCACAAGAAGCCAAGTCAAAACGGGGTTTTCGGCATTATATATCGAAGAAAAAGTAAAATCCGTTATAAATCGAAAAAACCGTATGTCGAAATTTGACTTCTAGAAAAAAAATTATGGGCAATAAAACTCGTCATAAATGATTAGGTCACGCGGTGGTGGGATTTTTGTGAACATAAATCGATTTTACAGAACATATACATGAGAAGCTTATTAAATGTGGTCAATATTAATGGCATATACTAAAAGCAATATCCTAAGTTTATTGTTTAATTCACCTACCCCATTGGTGTTGGGCCAGCATTTGCCATGGATAGCAGACCGGGAATGGTGTGCTTCTCCTTGAAGTTCTCATCAGCGAACTTCTCGCCGTAGATGCTTTCACCTCCAGTACCGTTGCCGCGAGTAAAGTCTCCTCCCTACAGGATAACAAGTTCGGTTTAGCTTGCATATATGCTAAGAAGTCTTGTAACATACCTGGAGCATAAAGTTAGGAATGACACGGTGGAAGATGGAGTTCTTGAAATGCAATGGTTTGCCACTCTAAATTCAAACACAACTATTAATCATCTTGAAATAAGAAAAAAGTATTACTTTGCCAACTCCCTTTTCACCGGTGCACAGGCATCGGAAATTTTCGGCAGTCTTGGGCACAATGTCACTGAAAATTCGAAACTTTACAGTTATTTGTTTCATCCATAATTAATGTTCATTTATTGCCAAAGGCAAATTTTTTGTGAATTTATCCAATACGGAATTCAAGGGACCGGCCAAGTTACCGGGTTCGATATCTGTTTCACATCTATTTTTTCCAGCTTTTGCGAGTTCTGTTTTGACAGTCTGATTCCAAGTATTGCAAGGACTCCAATATTGCCGACCATTTTTTTAAAATTCAATTTTATCTGCTTTAAAAAAGCAAAAACTCGGTGAAAAAAACAGGATTTTCGTTAAATCGAGTTTTCGCTTTTTAAAATAATAAATTTTGAATTTCCGAAAAATGATCGGCGAAGTCGGAATTTTTGCGATAGTTGGGACAAGTCTGTTAATAAAGAACTGGCAAATATTTTTAAAAATGAAGGTAAAAAATGGTCAGACCCTAGGCGGGAACGAGCTTGCGACCTTAAATATTCGTTGTATCGAGTCTCGTAAAATCGAGTTTTAACTGTACTTATATAATACAATATATTTAAAGCTGTTTTCAATTTAATTAGCTAAAAGAGTGAATTGAAAAATTTATTACCTCACAGTTATTTTCCAACAGACTATAAACAGTCAACTTACTTGTATAGCTCGAAGACAATGCGACCACAAGGTTTGTTACCAATGGTACAGTCGAAGAAAACTTTAGGGCGACTCATGTTTTTAATTGAGGTTAGCGGTAAAATATATCTGAAAATAAGAAAAATTTAAAAGAACCAAGATAGTCAGCTAGTCTTTAAATAAAAATCAAATCTAAATTGCAAGGAATGATAATAAGTAACTTCCAAACAAACTGATTAAAAAGATAGACCAAAAACAAAAACATAGACCAGAGGGGGCGACAACAACTCCAACACCAAACTTAGGGACAAATAGGAGAAAGTCAAAGACTACTGGAGATAGACAACCCTAAAACAGTTGGCTAGGCCAAAGAATATATTAGAAGGTCAGTTAGAGATGCAGAAGCCTCATCGATTTATCTCTAGAGCGAGGACGATGAGAGAGGCTGTTGCTTTGCTTACTCTTATTATCCAATAGCTGTCAGAGGCTCTCTTTTCGGACAAAAAGTAGAGAAAGAGAGGAACAAAGAAATAAGATAACAAACTGAGAGAATGAAAAAGAAGAAAACGGAATGGCAGAACACAAGAAGAAGGTGATGCGCACTGAACGACAACAAACTAAATAACAATGTCCTTCCAGAAAATTCTGAAGAATTATTAGAACTTATTCTTTTCGTATTTGATACTTTCGTCGCAAGACAAATTATTTGCTTGAAGCGGAAAAGTGGGGATGATAGACAACTAAGTGGGTGTAACGTAAGTAATCAAGGAGATGATTTAAAAAAAAATAAATGGAATTTTGAATGTGCCCATGACACCGGTCCTGTCACCAGCCTATTTTTGAGGTCATAGAAATTTCGGCGCTAATATAGAATACCCTCTTCATGAACGCTTTGAATTTCAGTAGACGCAAAAAGCTTGTCAACGAAATCTCCCAAAGCCAGATATAATTACTGCATAAAAAATTTCCAAACCGTAAAAACTTGCAAAAGCGAATAATATCGAAAACTTACCAATCGATGGAAAAAAAAATTGACCCTGCTAGCGAATACCCCCCCCCCACCAATTTCCCTTCTTAAACTTGAATCAAAAGCACCCAAATATATGTCCCGGCTTAGAAAAAAAAAATTAAAAATTAAAAAATTAAAAAAATTAAAATTAATTTAAAAATTAAAAAAAATTTATCAGTCACAGCTTCCATACGCTGGCCTACCCCCGAACCTAAGGGCTAAGCCTAAACTTGTTGTTTGAAAGGGTAGGTACAGCAATTTTTATAAGGTCGGATTCTTGGGGGGAGGCTATTCGCTACTAGCACCAAAAATTTAATTTTTCATGTATGATGGATGAGATATTTTTATAAGTTAGTCCACGAAAAGCAGCAAATTTAATTTGAACCTACTTCTTTCAATTTTTTGATTATCTCCAAATCTCTATTGTCTTAGGAGAATAAAGCAAAAATTAATTTTATATATTTTTTTATCAATAATAATTCAATAAATAAAATAGAAAAATTATATTGAGGTGTTTATGGCGGCTGTGACAAAAGTAAGTTTCAATAAATTATTTTATGGGTTTGTTTTTCGATTAAGGGCCTTGCTTACTATTTCCACACTTTATGTGGCAAACAAATAAAAGACAGATTATAATTTAAAAATATATATGTAAATAGAAGTAGACAAAAGCAATTTCGACTTAAAAATTAAAAAACGGTTTAAAAAATGTTTTGCGGGTAATAGTCTTTTCTAGTAGCAAAATTTTCCATTGTTTGAACTTTTCTTTTTCTCTCTCTTATTTATGTGACAGCTCATTTTAAATTTCCAACTATCGTGTTGCCCTGAATCTTAGCTGTTAGGCAGGACGAATTACCTCAGTAAAAGATTTTAAAAAGCTACAGGTTTAGGTGTTTGAATAAATAATTAGATTTTCGAAAACTTTTACACAATTTCGAAACCTTGTTAGAAAGCTAAGATTCAAAGCTACACGTTCATTTGTCGAAAAAAAAATTCTTTGCAACTTGAATTTCGGTACTAGAAAGAAGTACCACCCATATTTTGCTATCGATTTTTCGCATCGCGAACATCAAAAAAGTACACAAAAACATATTTTTGTAAAATTTCTTTCACGAACAAACTTATCTTATAACAACAAAGTCAAATTTGAAGTGCAATGGCCTTTTTAAATGTCTGTCCCTCATAAGTTGTTTACTCTTATTGCAGTAGACTTTCAACCACACAAATACTACTACACAAACACATATAAAAAAGTCAATTCAAGCAATTTTTTCGTAATCAACTTTTTGCTATCTAATTCCTGTTTCAATCAACAAAGTATTTTATTATTGCCCTTTCCACCAATCAAATGCCTAATAATAATTGTAGAGTTATAGTTGAAGCACATCTATGTTTTCCATTTGCCATTTACTGCTATATTTCTCGTCGCCCGCACTCTTGAAATGTTGTGTTAGTCAGAGAAATGAGAGGGAGATTTCCTTTGGATGCAGGCATGGCTAAAAGAGTCAAAATGTGGTGGAGAAGGCAAAATATATGCTGTCCACTGGAGTGAGATAATAACAGCCTGCCGCCTGCTCTTATTACGTAGTGTTGGCCAAGTGTAAGAGGCAGATCAATTTCAAGAGAAATAGTGCATTACAGTGTTGCTTATTTATGTTTCAGAGTGTATAATTGCATGTATTTTGTAGTATTAGTCTGTCTGCCAACAGCAATTAAAGTCAAGCAACAGAAAAAATCTTTCAACTTCATCAAAACTGGGTTGACTGAACTTTTTCATTCGATTTATTGAAATAAAAATAATTTTGAGTTCTTCTGCCAAGGCTTATTTTTTATCAGGCTTTTGTTGAGCTACGGACACCAAAAATTATATATCTTTGGTTAAAAAAATTTTAAATGGTGGATTTTTCCAAATCAAAAAATTTATCCATTTCTAGAAAATATATTTTTCGGATGTTTGCTCAAAAAAATATACAAATGTTTGCAGGCTTTACTAAATTTTTGTAAATTCATGTAAAAAATAATTATCCTTCATCAATTTACTAAAATTTGGATATTTTTTTGAACGAATAGCCGAAAAATACTTTTATCGAAATTGATAAGTTTATCGGTTTAGTACACTACAAAAAGTTCCTAGTGTTTTAACGTAATTTTTAAAGACTACGTTTTGATTTTGAAATTTTCAGTCAATCTGATAGATAGATTTATATACAGTACTAAAAATCTTTAAAAAAGGTTACAGCAATAATTAAAAAACCTTATGAGTATTCTAAAAAGTTATTTAACAGGAAGACAAACCTTTCGAAAGCTTTTGTACCAATTTTTTTTATCAAAACTAATTAAAAAAGCTCCTGATCACGCTGGCTGCTACCAGCCTTACCAATTTTCAGTGCACCATATTTCTTGGACACCCTGTAAATGCAATTTTGCAAAATATAATTTAACTCCGGTTAAGCAATTTTTGAAAATATTTGACCAAACTTTGCTGTTGTATAATCATAAAAGCAAAACAATTTCTCATTTTGCTATGAATCATATCAGTGAGCAAAGAAGGAACGTTTTTTTCGCCCACTATTCCATTCAGAATTTTCTGAGGAGGCAAACAAACAATTTTTATCTACGAATCTTACAAATATTTTTGTAAAACACAATTATTGTCACCCTTGGAAACTTGTAAAATGTGGTGGTTATAGTAGTAAGTAATATTGATATCTGATTTATTGTTTGTTTACCCAGTGCGCCTTTGTCCTTTGCCCACCCTCTGTCTGCGCGCATTCTTGAGCTATTCCAGTCATCATCTATATTTTTTCTTGCAGGTGTAATTCAACAAAATCTGCTAAATATCTAACGACTTAACATATTTAAAATGGCAGACAAAAAATATGTGAGTCTTAAAATTAGTTGATTTATTAATTTTTAATTGTTTTTAGTTGAAATGAAATTCGTATATGTTAACTTTGTTTTGTTTCCCTTTTCAACAAAAATAATAATTGTGCCATTATTTCGTGTTTTGTTTGAAAGTAAAAAATAAAACTGAAAAAAATAATAAAGTCACAACTTTTTACGAAACAAAATGTAAGTCATGTCGTATATTCTAAGCTAATTGGCCCCTATAAAATAAACAGTCATCTTTTACTCTGAGAACTAATATCTTAGCCCATAATCAGGCTGACCAACTCAAATCATGGAAAAGGTTTTAAGACAAAAAAATCTAAAAAGTTGGCATTTCAACAAGAGCACAAGCAAAAATGTCACCTTTTACTTTCAAAAAGATGGCCAAATGTTCACAAAGGTGGCAAAGTACCACCTAAAGGTGGTACTTTGGTCACCCATAATCAATGATTTGGAAACATTTCTTTTGCATTTTCTTAACTCCCGTGAGCTGTATCAATTCGAGCTCTAAAAGCGAGCTCTAAAACTTGAAGCTTTCGAGACTGGCCCGTAAATTGTTGGATTTTTGAAAAATAAACGGCCATGGTCGATTATTAACCCATTTCTGCCCGAATTAAGATCGAAAAATCGAATTTTTTTCGCAATAGAATTGTCATATGTATGGGTAAAATGGTCGGTTTCATTATGAAAATGCAGTCAAAAACCAGTTGTGGTAGTTAAAATCTCGAAATTTTGACCATTTTTGAAAACAAAATTATTGGAAAAAAAATTAAAAAATCGGTTCTTTAAAGGGCCTGACCTCTTCCTACTCGGTGGTCCCCCGCCAATTCAAAAAATTTTCCTCGATCATTGGACTTCTGTACGGACTTTTCCGCCACGTTTCTAACAAAACTAGGCCTGAAATCAAATTTTAGGCTTAGTTTTGTTAGAAACCTAGCGGAAAAATCCGTACAGAAGTCCAATGATCAAGGGAAAATTTTTGAATTGGCGGGGACCACCGAGTAGGAAGAGGTCAGGCCCTTTAAAAAAATTATTCACAAAATTTTAGACAATTCCCTACCGCAGCCAATTGCAAGAGAAGTTTGAGCCGGGTCAGACATTGATCATAAAGGGAGCAACTATCGAAGAGTCACAGCGATTCACAGTCAACTTTCACTGCAAGCAGGCGGATTTCAGCGGCAATGATGTGCCCCTGCACATTTCTTTCAGGTTCGATGAAGGAAAGGTAATGTTTGCAAGATCAGACATGCTTTGTAATCGCAACAGGCAATACGTCATTTTAGGTGGTCTTCAACTCATTTTCTAAAGGTGAATGGGGCAAGGAAGAGCGAAAGAGCATTCCTATAAAGAAAAACGAGCCTTTTGATTTGCGAGTCCGAGCACACGACAATAAATTCCAGGTGTGGTTTTTGAACAAAAAAGATTTGGCGCTACTCGGTTTTACTGCCCCCCCCCCAATAATTTTTAGGCTCAGCAATTAGACTTAGTCTTTAGGCTTCGGGCCTTGGGCATAATGCTGAGGAACAACCCGCACTAATTTCAGCATTTTTCAAAAAAAAGTATGGTTTTAGAGCTACCTGAAAATTATTGGGTGGGGGAGGTATTAATGAGTAGCGTCAAAGACTTATTTGATCCTTTTGCAGATAATTGTGGACCAAAAAGAATTCAAAGAGTATGAATATCGACTACCCCTCAATGGAATCACCCACTTCAGTATTGATGGAGATTTGTATGTTCATCAAATTGTAGGTTTTTCTGTCCTGCACATTTGTAATTTTTAAATTGGTGGAATATTGGCCTTTTGTATTCTAAAAATATTCTTTTCGTTTGATTTGTCTATTCTTTTGATTTGTCGTATTTTTCTAGTAAGGAATATGCTACAAAAAAACCTCACTGTTTTCGACTTTATTGGAAAAATGGTTCTCAATGGGGATTTATCAGAAGAAATACGCTTCTAATATTTTGCTTTTTAGCACTGGGGCGGGAAATATTATGTGAGTTTATGTGAAAATATTATGTGTTATTAACTTTTTACAAAAATGCAGTAGTCTTACCGATTCAAAATTTAGCCAGTCCCTTACGAAAGTGGTCTGAGCAATGGGTTTGGAGTGGGCAAGAAGTTGCTTATTTTTGGAACTCCTGAAAAGAAGGGTCGTCGGTTCAACATAAACCTTCTCCGCAAGAATGGCGACATTGCTCTGCATTTTAATTTACGTTTTGATGAAAAAGTGGGTTTGTTTAGCCCTTTCTTTATGTTCTGCCGTAACACCAGTCGTTCAACAAATTTTCAAACGTTTCCAGAGAAATATTTTCTATTTTAATGTATTCTAAAATCAAAGACATTCTAAAATCAAGATGACCGTTCGAATCTGGCAAATATTATCAGATTAAGTATTTTTAAATTTCACGCGACTCGCGTTACGGCAGAGTATGTGGAGGGCTTTACTGTGGATTATTACTCAACTCAATGCAATTTTTGCTCTTCAGGCAGTGATTAGAAATGCCCTTCAAGCCGGTGAATGGGGCAATGAAGAGGTAGTGTTTTTTGCAGAAAGCAAATTCTCATTTTCAAACATTCAGAAAGAAGGCAAAATTCCGTTTGAAAAAGGTGTTGGTTTTGACCTCGTGATTTCCAATGAACACACCCAATTTCATGTGAAATACTCTACTTTTATACTAAACTTAACTAGAAAACTTGTTTAGATCACCGTTAATGACGTATTCTTCTGCAATTTTGCCCACAGATCAGACCCGAATGACATTACTGGTCTCCAGATCCAGGGAGATATTGAACTGACTGGGATTCAAATTCATTAAGCAAAAATAAGATGTGGCTTTTTGGAATGTACACTATTACTTGATGTTTAATTTCTCAGAAATTCCCTATTCAAAGTCTAAACTAACTGTCATCAAGCTAATAAATATATAATAAATATCCTCAATACAAGTATTTTTCGTGTATTTGCTTAAAGTAGCCGCGTGTTTCGATAATTTTGTTAGTTTTGTGCAATTATAAATGATCTGCACTTGAGCCTTTTTATTTTATATTGCCTCTTCTTAGCCTATAATTTGGAAAAACTTGTTCTTGTAGCTGAACTATAACATGGCCTCTTTTTTAATTCCAATTATATGTCCTTGCAATGTAAAACACAAACCTCGTCAGCCTGTTCACTCATCATATCTAATATCCATTCGTGCAGCTACTCTTCAATGATTCAGAGTTGACTTTGTTTCAAAAGTGTAAAGTGTTGAAGCTGTAAAACAAAATAAATGTCATATTCACATACATCAACAAGTATTTATAACACATCAAATCTTTACAACAAAAAGATCTTGTTTCTTAAAATAGATGTATGAACATTTTTTACATGTTAGAAAAAAAACTGCGTGTTTAAACATGAAACAAAAGATTTTTTTACGCCGAAAAACGTTTTCCTGTCGCCGAAAAACCGTTTCTTGTCACCGACAAATCTTGTCGTTGAAAGGTTTTTGTCTTTTGTCCCCGGCTAAATTATCCAAAACTTTTTTTTTCAAGACAGACTTTGACAGAAAAATAGGTGAAAGAAAAAGCCGGACGAAAAAAGTCTTTGGCGACCTGATTTTTCGGCGACAAAAAGACGTTTTTTTTGGCAACCTGAAAAAGTTTTGTTTGTAAAAATACTTACAGTATAACCTATATTGATCCCCCACCCTTCATTTCTAACTAACAACTTGTAAGAGGTTGGAGTTAAAGTGGCATGCCCAGTGGGCATTGCCCACGCTTATAAGAGGTGGTGCCCGGGAATTCAAAACTTTTTTCCTGATTGTTGAACTTCTGTACTGATTTTTCAACTTGCTTTCTAATAAAACAAGGCCTAGAATTTAATTTTAGGTACGGTTTTGTTAAAAAACAAGTTAAAAAACCTGTACACAAGTTCAGCGCGATTAGTAAAGTATTTTAAATTCCCGGGCACCACCTCTTATTAGCGTCGGCAATGCCCTTTTAAAGGGGGGTTTGAAAAAGTGGCTTCAATGGCGCAGTGCGTAAGTGCTCGCGTTTTTGGCCCAAAATGGTGTTTTTTTGGTGTTGCAGGTTCAAACCCACGTAGGGGCACACTTTTTTTTGGCTTGTTTGGCCAGTTTAGAGGCAATTTGGTTCGCTGATCCCGAATCTGGCGTCAAAAAAGTCTAATTACCTCTAAACTGCCCAAAAAAGCCAAAAAAATAGTGTGCCCCTACGTGGGTTTGAACCTGCAACACCAAAAAAACACCATTTTGGGCCAAAAAACGCGAGCACTTACGCACTGCGCCATGGAAGCCACTTTTTCAAAACTAAGTAGCTTTTACCCCCCCCCTCTTTAAGGCCATTTTTGATTTACAATTTTCAAATTTTTTCACGGGTTGAAAATTAATCCTCCATGGGGGATCGGTAGAGGTTATACGTTATTCTAACAAAAAACTTTATTGTCTAGTTAAATGAGTAGATGGAAATGGATTTCTGTGGGATTAATTCTGCAATTTGGAGCAATATTTTTGTTCGGCATGGGTTTTCTGCCACAAAGACCCTCGAAAACAGTTGTGGAGCCGAAGAGCAGAGGTAAAATTTTACTATTAGTGACTAAGTCTTTTTTACCCTAAATTTATCCCAGACAATCCATCCGAGTCATTCGAAGTCTGTCATGCTAAACACAGATCTCCACTCAAAAATCTAGTGATCATGGTAATAGATGCTTTTCGAGACGAATTCCTACTAAAGTCTCCAACAATGAAAATAACCCGAGCTATGATTGGGAGAGGTGAAGCCAAGGTGTTTCGTGCACACGTACAACAGCCAACTGTGACTACACCAAGGATCAAAGTTGGTTGGCAAATATTATTTTGCGCAGAGATGTGCTTACAGTTCCAATATTTTTAGGCTTTGCTTTCCGGGACGGTGCCTCTCTTTAGCGAACTAATTCTCAATTTTGCTTCAAACGAGTATCTGGAAGACAACTGGTTGAGACGAGCAAAGGAAGACGACAAAAGAATACTTTTCTTTGGAGATGAAGTTTGGTTAGAGATGTTACCAAATAGCATATTTGAGGATCGGTCGGAAGGAGTAGATTCCTTTTTTGTCAAGGACTACACTGAGGTACCTTTTACTTGACTTCGCGTGGAAATTCAGGTATTCATTTAGGTTGATACCAATGTGTCTCGTCACCTAGATAAAGAGCTTTCATTAGCTGGCTTAGAAACCTGGGATGTTCTCATTTTGCACTTTTTAGGCCTGGACCACATTGGTTTCAAATCCTTTACATGCCGTGAATTTGTAACATTTTAATTTTTTTAGGACATTCTCTTGGGGGAGATCATCCGCAAATAGACATAAAGCTAAAGCAAATGGACGAAATTATTTACAAAATCTCACAAAGTTTGCTACAAGGTCGTCCGAAGCCTGGTGAATTTGCTTTGTTTGTGCTGGGTGATCATGGAATGAGTTTGGAGGGCAACCATGGTGGCAATTCTGATTTAGAAACACACGTTCCAGTGCTTGTGGTCAAAAATGATATGAAAAAGTCTGACCATTCCAAAAACACCGATATTATCCCTGGTCTGTTTCCATTTAATTATATACCGTAAAACCGCTAATAGTAGCCCCCCCCTGATTCAAAATCGTATATTTGGCATTGTGTTTTAGACCCACTTTTTCAAAAATTGTATTAGAAAAGTTACCACGTATTTAATAGCTCATCTCACTGGCTACAAAATGGGTGGTAACTTTTACAAAAGCAGTCTTCAAAAAGGGCTTATTGTTATATTGTTTTCACCCAGTAAAATACTACTTTTCACCAGTAAATTTGAATTTCGAACAAAATACTTATTGCTACCGGGCGGCGATAAATTGAACCTCTACACATTGGACCTCTACAAATTGAACCCCGGTAAATTGACCCTCCGGTAAATTGAACCTCCAAATATGTCTTGGCGGGATTTTTTGGTTTTCACCGTATAACCTCCATTAAAGCTCTGAACCATTTGCTCTTACGTCTGAATTTATCTGTGACTGTAATTATTCAGAAATAATTATGTGATAGTCAGGTAGTATTCACTAGAATAATCACTTTGTGGCACACCAAAACCCAAGACAGTCGATGAAGACAACAAAGAAATATCTAATTTTAACCTGTTTTTATTTCTAAAAATTCGGTTCAGAGCCAGTATTATGTCATTGAGATCAAATTCGTAGATTCTTCAGGACCTAAATTGAATGAAAATTTCCTTGATGAGAAAAAGATACCTGAATGCCCCAATCCTCAGTGAGTTGTACCTTAAAATTGGTGATATTAAATTCCGTAGATGATTATGGTAATTAGTATGCGGCTTATAACCACTCTCGCTAGGCAGCCTCTTGTAGATAAGTTGACGTGCTCCGACAGTCATGTTACTATGGCCTAGCCATACTGTCTTGAGGGTGGAACACGAAGGCACATAGAGGGTGGCATTTTGATTACACACAGCTTGACTAATGCAATAATTGCCACATAGATTAAAAAATACTTGTCTCTATGTATGTGGTTCGTATGTCAAAACTGTGTGTGTTGTTATAATGCGAAATGTACGAAATGTATAACTTACGTAACCGGCACACCTGAAAATCATCAATAGAAGATTTTTTAGAAAGACTATGACAGGCAAGAAAGATATGGAGACCTAAAACTAACCAATTACCGCATCCTAGCTTGTTTCGCGAACGAGTCCGTGATGCTTACCTGGAAAACAAGAAAATAAGTCCTAGAAAGTTTATATATGAGATCAACGTGACCACCGAGACAGCAGTGCGAATCAAGCAAAAAACAATGAAATCAGTAACCAAAATATGCCACAAGGTGAAAATTACTATACCAATCACTGCCATCTAGCTAAAGACACCCTGAAAATCTAATTCAGAACTAGGGTTGTCGATGCATCGAAATTTTCGATTAATCGAATCGATAATCGAAATTTTCAATGAATCGAATCGAAAAACCCGAAAATTTTTTGATCCTCTTAACACGCAAAAGGCCGACTGTAACTTTCTGGTGTATAACCCTAACTTTTCACGCTGAGCACGATGGCGCACGAAATTTTCGTGAAAAGGTGTGAGTGGAACGGGTAAAATAGCTCCTAAAAATAGGTCACTTTCACCTACTCCTAACCACCTGGAATTTGTGCGAAAAATCGGCGGTACTCGCTTAAATTAAAGAAGCACTTAGATGTGTAATATACCAGAACAGAGGGCGTAATCAGGGCTATCTATTGCTCGCAAACTTGTATCCGAGTGATTTCAATTTACCAGAGTATTTTGGATTTTCTCATTACAAGCCAGTTTTCGAAAACCCTCTATTTTAATCATGAAATGGTCCTAGACATGCCTAGACATATGTAAAACACTCGTGTTTTACATATCATTTCGGACTTTGGCTTCCAAAAAATTACTTAAGACTTTTTTGGCTTTCAAAAATTACTTTAGGCTTGTGTTTTCTGGAAATTACTTCAGACTTTGGCTTTTCCATGTGTACACATTCTCCGTGTGATATAAAAGGCTACCTTAAGACTACAGAAGATTCCATTAATAATGGAATCGAATCGATAATCGAAATTTTCGATCAATCGAATCGATAATCCATAATCGAAATTTTCGATTAATCGAATTTAATCGATAATCGAAATTTTTCGATTAATGAGTGCGATTAATCGATTTCGATTAATCAAATCGACAACCCTATTCAGAACCCTTGGGTTGAGCTAGAGGAGGTATCAAGAATACTTGGGGCAGAAAAATAGCAAAAAAATAAATTGCGGGAATTCAATTTTGTCTGATAGGTAAAGTTTTATCTGTCAGATAAAATTTTATCTGACAGATAAAAATTTATCTGACAGATAAATTTATCGGTTCAGATAATTTTATCTGTTTTGCGCACAACGACCGGAGGTTCAATTTACCGGAGGTCAATTTACCGGGGTTCAATTTGTAGAGGTTCAATTCACCTAGAGCCATTGCTACCAGTAAATAACTGATGTCTACCAGTAAATTTTGGTAATTTATGCAATTTAGGCCAAAATTTCGCGGGAATTAAACTTTTTTAGTCAGAAAATGTCAGAAAAGGCCAATAAAAGGACAAAACGGAAAAATGCCTCCTTTTTGTGAAAATGTGCCTCCTTTTTGTAAAAAAGGCAATACACACCATTTCGGAATTAGAACGACGACGAAGACGAAAAAGGAGGCACATTTTCACAAAAGGAGGCACTTTTTCGCCTTTCTGACTAAAACGAAAAAAAGGAGGCACTTTTTCACAAAAAGGAGGCACTTTTCGCTAAAAGGAGGCATTTTTATAGGGTTGTCGGCCGGCCGGCCGATTTTCGGCTTTTCCGGCCGAAAACCGATATTTTTTCGGCTTTCGGCTCGGCTCGGCCGGCCGAAAATTTCGGTTTTCGGCTTTTGGCTCGGCTCGGCCGGCCGAAAATTTCGGTTTTCGGATTTCGGCTCGGCTCGGCCGGCCGAAAATTTCGGTTTTCGGATTTCGGCTCGACTCGGCCGGTCGAAAATTTTAAAAAGAAAAAATAATTTTCTCTGTTTGCTCCCGTTTTTGCTTAGTTTTCCTTTCGCTCATTCTTTAGCCTTGTGTGTGTCAATTCAAGTGTGTGTCAAGTGTTGTGTGCGAGTGTTGTATGTGGGTGTTTCAATAAATTTTTAATTGTTCGAAAGCAAAGTGTTGTGTGCGAGTGTTGTATGTGGGTGTTTTAATAAATTTTTGTTTGTCCAAAGAGTTTTATTTAGGCTTGGGCTGGATTTGGGATAATTATCCCATTTTCGGACATGTGAATCTCCATTCACCGCAAAAACAGCATTTTTCGTAAAAACGTAAAAAGCAAACATGGGTTTTTACCCACCACTTTCTTCTAAAAATGCAATAAAAAGTGAGAGTTACTCATCAAAAGTGGCAATTAATTTTTGGACTGAAAAAACAACAGGGGGACCAAGGCAGTTCTTTTGAATTTTACGCAAAAATTTGCTTAAAATTCAAAAAAACTGCCTTGGTCCCCCTGTTGTTTTTTCAGTCCAAAAAATTAATTGCCACTTTTGATGATTAACTCTCATCTTTTATTGCATTTTTAGAAGATAGTTGTTGGGAAAAACCCATGTTTGCTTTTTACGTTTTTACGAAAAATGCTATTTTTGCGGTGAATGGAGATTCACATGTCCGAAAATGGGATAATTATCCCAAATCCAGCCTAAGCCTAGTTTTATTTAAGCATTTTAGACTTTTACTATGCATAGAAGAAAAATAAATTATTTTCACAATGCAAAGACGTTGAATACTAGTCATGGCCGAAAATTTCGGTTTTCGGCTTTCGGCTCGGCTCAGCCGGCCGAAAATTTCGGCTTTCGGCTCGGCTCGGCCGGCCGAAAATTTCGGTTTTCGGCTTTCGGCTCGGCTTGGCCGGCCGAAAATTTCGGCCGGCCGACAACCCTACATTTTTACGTATCGTCCCCAATAAAACAGGTCCTTGGTGTTTCCCAAGGGAGATGAACTCTTTGCGAAAAATCGATTGAGTGGATCAGAATTCCAGTCAGATGGGCTGAATTGCTCAGAATTCCACGCTGTAGCATTCTTAACCACCTCTATGGTTTAGAGTTGTTAGTATCTACCCGTATCTAACTACCCTATACCAGTGCTTACGATGGTTAGAGGTGGTTGAGAATGGTTCAGTGTGGAATTCTGAGCAATTTATCCCACCGGACTGGAATTCTGATCCGCTCAATCGCTTTGTTGGAAAGAGTTCACCTCCCTTGAGTAAACCCAAGAACCCGTTTTCATTGGCCTTCAATCACTCTGGGGGCGGGACTTTGAGCAATCCAAGTTATTTTATGACTAAAAAAAATAATTCCCGGAGAATTTTGACCTAAATCGCACAAATCATCAAAATTTACTGGTAGAAATCAGTAATTTACTGGTAGGAATAAGTATTTTGTTTGAAATTCAAATTTACTGGTGAAAAAAAATTTACTGTTGAAAAGTAGTTTTTACTGGGTGCAACAAGCTATAGCCTGCAAAAAGTGGGTCAAAAACGCAATGCCACAAACACGATTTTGAACGGGGGGGGGGGGGGCGGTGGTTTGGTCTACTATTAGAGGTTTTACAGTAATAATGTTTGGAGCAACTTCTACGATTTTTCAGAATTATCAATAGAGCAAATTGATTTGAATCCTGTGTGGTGTGCATTGCTGAATCTTAAACGTATTCCATTTGAAAATCTGGGTGTTTCGTTTCTTCCCCTCATCGAGCCGAACTGGAGGATAGCATTATCTGGATTTAGGCAAAATGTCAAACAGTTCATTGAATTTTTGGAAGCTTATTATAGTGGTCGAAATGAAGAGCTATTAGGTAGGTTTTACTTTTGCTAAAATATTCCATTTTTGAGCCTTTTGCAGCTTCCTTGACTGAATGCATAACTGAAATAGACAAACTATGTGTCATAAAAGAGCCTAAAATTCTAGAAAACCAAGTAACTGGTGTGTTTGAACAGTGCAAAAGAGTCATGAAGAGAACCCAAGATGAGATATTAGGCCCTCTTTCTGCATATGACCACCGATTTTGATCATTGGTATTTGTGTGTCATTTGCTGTAAGTGCAGTAAATTTAGAGCTAACATAATGAAAAAAGTTTTTATGTAATTTTAGGGTGTTTTGTGCCTTCTTTTGGGCACTGTTTTGGATCAATATCTTTCTGTGGGTGTATCGTTTCTAGTGTTCTTACACCCATTGCTGATGTTTGCTTCTAGCTTTGTGGAAGAAGAACATGACATTTGGTACCTGCTTTTCTGTTTGCAACTGAACCTCTAAGTATTTTCTTGTTTTTAGGTATTTTCTTCTACCTTTGCTGGTCTCAATTTTATTATGGCACCATGTCGGTTTTGCTTTGAGCGAGAATGAGCAGCAGAAAATTTCTAATCAAACATATTTGGGCAGAAGCAGACTAATTTTTTATGGCAACGGCAAATGGCTGGTTTTTATACTGGTTGCACACCGACTAGCTAGATCAACTTTCGAAACACAAAGACGACGTTGGGTTCTTTTCGGTTGGTGTTCTTTTTATACAGATGAGTCCCGACACAATGACACCCCAAAAATTTCAAACCTCGCTTGGTCCAACACATTTTCACTTTCAAAATTTTGTGGACCATTTGTTTTTTTCATAAATATTTTGCGCTTATAGGACCAGAGTCGATTCTGGAGAGCACCGAATTTTCGCAGTCGATTCGGGAGAATGTGAATTAAGTGAAAATTGGAGATCGTACAATTTGATATCGCGAGTCACAATTCAGGACTCAGCTGTTGGAACAATAGGTTTAGCTTTTAAAAACCATTTAAGTTTATTTAAGCTGAAGGGAAGACTTTTGATTGTGGATTGGACATATTCTTCTCCACAAAAGCGTTCTTCAGCAACAATTCGAGCATTTCATCAACTTTTCCTCTATTTTTATAATTACTTTCTTCTTCGTCCAGCAAGCTGCAAGCAGAATTATTTGTCAACATAAATATAGTCTTCTGCCTGCTGTAATAGGATTCTTCTCTGTTTTTGTTATCAAATTGCCGATTTTTGAGCTATCAAGGTGTTTTAACGATTATTATTTTTTCACTTACAAAAAACGAAATTTCAGCAATGTTCTATTGTGGAAGTTTATTCAAGTTTGTATAATCTGGATGTTGCTTTCAAGAAACTTTTCGATGGCAATATCTCTATGGTTGTTTTTTGTAATAAAGCCGACACTCAGTCATTTATTTGTCGCATCGTGGATGATAGGAAATGCAATTGGAAAACTAAAACATTTAAAAATACGTGAAACTATTTTATTTCTACACTGCTCAATGTCTGCTGCATTTTTCTACACGGTAAAATATTTAAATATATTCCTATAAAATATTCAAATATATTAATATATTCCTATAAAATATGTAAAAATATTCCTATAAAATTGACATTTTGTTTTAAAGTAAAAGTATAAAAATCGACTTAGCATAAAAAGGGAATCTTTAGTCAAGGATGTCAAAACCGATAAAATGATTAAAATTCGATAACATTTGTGCATATCTCCGAAATCGATAAAATTAGCAATAAAAACGATTACTACTCATTTGCGCAAAACTCATTTGCGCAAACTCATTTGCGCAAACTCATTTGCGCAAAACTCATTTGCGCAAATTTTTTAAAGTTACAGGTTCGAATCCAGGTGGTAGCAGAAAGTATTTTTTCTTGAATAACAACCATAAACTAGTTTTTATAAGATCAGTAAACCTCAGGTTGGATAGAAGGTCCATCTGGTACTTCTTTTGAATAGGCATCCAGCTCCAGAATCCGATATTTTGGATTAAGCTGAAAGTATTATAAAATCAATGTACCCTATTGAAAATCGTGTCCTGAACACGATTTGTTAAGACCAAAATGCTGTTTTAACCAACTGGAATATCAATACCGTGGGTAGTTACCCACTCCAAGGTTGTCGACCTTAAACTTTTGTGGATTATTGTGAGTAGACAAACAAATTTTGCATGCCTAAATCAATCCAAATAAAAAGCTTTTGGAACATGAAAAACGTAAAAAAAATTTTGATCCAAGTGGACGACCACTTGGTTTTGTTATACCTAGGTGGTCGTACCCAGGTTAAAGAACTCAGGTGAAACTCCTGGGTAGTAATATTTTCGTCTTATAAAGAACTCTTAAAATTTAAATTTTTTTTCTATGATCCAACTTCAGTTCCACTGGATAATCCATGCATCAACTAAACCAAGTGGTCGTCCACTTGGATCAAAAAATTTTTTACGTTTTTTATGTTCCAAAACTTGTTTTTTGGAACATAATTCAGGCATGCTAAAGATGGTTTGATAGTGGTGAAATGCCGTTTCGTCGAGTATTTTTCGAGTATTCGGCAATGATTGATTTTACCCAAACTAGATTTTACCAAAACTCAAGAAATACCCTACAAAACGGTATTTTACGACTATCAAACCATTTTCAGCATGCCTGAATTAGTCCAGAAAACAAGTTTTAAGGCCCGAAAAAGTAAAAAAAGTTTTCGCTCCAGGTTTTTGCTCCAAGTGGACGACCACTTGGTTTGGTCGGTTAAGACTAAAAAATTAAAATTACACCAAAATTTTTACTGAAAGTGAGAGTCCAAAAAAGTCATTGAATACACTGAAAGTGAATATAAGACTGAGAGGCAAATTTTCCTATTGGTACAACACTGAGAGTGAGAGTGAAAGGAGAAACCACTAATTGGATACGTGGCCTCACAGGACTACTCCAGGACTAGGGTTTCTATTTCAAATCGTGTTCAGGACACGATTCTGAATAAGGTATGATACCTTCAAAGTTATTCCAGTGAAGAAAAATAATTTCTGCTACCACCTGGATTCGAACCTGTAACTTTAAAAAATTTGCGCAAATGAGTTTTGCGCAAATGAGTTTGCGCAAATGAGTAGTAACGATAAAACTTATCGACCATTTTATTGGTTTCAAAAAAAAATTCTCGTTTGAATCTTTATCATCCATGTTTAGGGTAATACGAATAGTGTGTCTTCGCTTGATATTTCGGTAGGCTATGCGGGACTCTCTTCTTATCAACCGGTACTTGTTGGATCTCAAATTTTGCTGAACACTTATTTGGGACCCATTTGTGTTTTCTTAGGATGGTTTGTGTACCTTTAGTTGGTTTTAACAATCAATTTACTATTTTGTAGGTACCATGCTACAAATCATTCAAATACTACATTTCCATACTTTTCCCATTCAATTTCGGGCGAGAAAGCTGCCTTTTTAAATAATGAGTTTTTTTCTAATGCAATGCCAACTTTACTGCTTCTCAGGAGCTATATTCTTCTCACTTGCTTGATCTCGTTGTTTATGTTCAGACATCATCTCTTTGTTTGGAGCGTTTTTGCTCCTAAGCTGCTCTATGAAATTGTTCATTTATCGGCTACAACTTTTGTCGCGGTTGTAAGTCTGTTGTCTCACATCTCTTTGAGATGATTTTACATGTTGTTGCAGTGTTTTAAAGGGGGAGCCATTAATGTTTGAAAAGGTGGCTTCCGTGGCGCAGTGCGTTAGCGTTTTCGTTTTTTGGCCCAAAATAATGTTGCAGGTTCGATCCCACGTGGTGGCACGCCATTTTTTTTGGCTTGTTTGGCAAGTTCTACGGCTGATTAACCTTTTCTGACGCCATATTCGGAACCAGCGAACCAAATTGGAGTACCGTAAAAACGCCTACGCAAAAACGCCTACAGTAAACAGGCCTACAGCAAAAACGCCTACGCAAAAACGCCTACGCAAAAAGGCCTACGCTAAAAGGCCTATAGTAAAAAGGCCTACAACTGTTTCTAAACCTAATTTGATCTACAAATGTCCTGAAACCCATTAAAATTGGATGTCTGTGTGACAAAAAGGCCTGAAAAGGCCTTAGCCATGTTTCGATTTTAAAAAATTATAACCTTCTGTATATATTCTATTTAAGTTCACGCTTCTATTGAAATTTCCATATTCTTTTCAGCGTTGGCATTCATTTGGGCAAAACTCATTTGGGCACCTCATTTGGGCGCCAATTTCAAAATGTCTAATTTCCTAACTCGAAACTGCGGTTTTTCCGATTTTATTAGTGTATTCGTCCCCGGACACGTCAACTCGGGCGGCGGTCGCTCCTGTGGTAAATGAGAGGATTTTTTTCATTCAAAAGAAATTTTATTCCGATCTGGTTGGAACGTCACAGTATTTCAATGGAGGCGGTGAATTCCTCACGGTGAATTCACCGTCCAGTAATTTCCCTGTGGTAAATTGGCCTTTCCAAAATTGTGAGGTTACATGTTTAAATCCTAGTGACAGCAGACATTATTTTTTCTCAAATAACAGTAATACATTAGTATTAAAAACTATGTTAGACGTGCTGTGACATGGCTGGGAATCAAACCCGCGACCAGCTTTCACCGATTCCTGCTACTCGGGCAGTGGTCAGTTAAATCCGCGACTAATTAGCTCCGTATTTTTTAAACCAATAATATTGCTATATTTTTGTCTAACTATCCTTTTTTTTCAAATGATTTTCTATGAACCAACCTCAGAAAATTGGAATTCTATTCGTTTCAGGACTGAAAAAATGTAGATAATTTTATAGGCGTTTTTACTGTAGGCCTTTTTACTGTAGGCCTTTTTGCGTAGGCGTTTTTGTGTAGGCCTTTTTGCGTAGGCGTTTTTGTGTAGGCCTTTTTGCGTAGGCCTTTTTACTGTAGGCGTTTTTGCGTAGGCGTTTTTACTGGACACCACCAAATTATCCCTAGAAGTGGTCAACAAGCCAAAATAAATAGCATGTCACCATGTGGGATCGAACTTGCAACACCATTTTGGGCCAAAAAACGCAAACGCACTGCGCCATGGTCCATGGAGGCCACTTTTTCAAACCTAAATGGCTCCCCCTTTAACAGTGATTCATTGCCAACACGCTATTGTGTCTTTTCGTTGTGTATGTAGATAAAATCGTCTTTAAAGACTAAAGTTGTGTTTTTGATGTGAATTGCACATATCCATTTATTTACCTTTTATGTCCCTGTGAGCCAATTTGATTCAAAATTTTAATTTTTTTCGAGACTCTAGTTTGCGCTTCATGGAAACAAACGATTTATGGAAACACACATGGCCGAGTAGTTTTATTCTCTGTAAGAATGCACTTTTTTATTATTGTCGGAAATGATTCACTTGTGTATTTTAGGTGAGTTCATTGCAAGCAATTCCAGAATGTGGGAGGGAAAATCTATTCTAGGTTTTTAAATTACTTGCTCTTATAACGCATGGATTGTGTTCCAGAGTTGGGTGCCGGCACTTCCGCACTTCCAAGCATGACTTCCCTTCGATGTGGAGCTAAATCGGTGTGCATTACCGAGCAAAGTCGATTAACTGAGGTATTAGTAAAACTTTAAGGGTTTGATTCTATAAATATGATTGTAGGCGTTTAAGTACATTGAAAGGAACGTGCGAAGAAATTTTCCTGAAGGGACCATCAGTTCTACGGCTTCAATAATGGTAATTTCCTTTTGTTTCACTTGAATCTTATTTTTTTCGTAAGCTGCGCTTTTTAGAGTTTGGATTGGGGTTGTGAAAAATCGATTCACGAATTTATCAGCAGTATCAGTGAACTGGATTACATACTCGGCTCGGATGTAAATATTTGTTAATTTAAATCTTTCATTTCGATTTGTCAGGTTTTCTTTGATCCATCTGTGTTCTCGTTGCTCATCCACACTATCAGAAAATTACTTGATGCTTTTCCTAGCGCCGAATTTTATTTCGCATACCAAGTGAGAGAGTAAGTATTTTTCGAACTTACTGGCCGGAAAAAGTAATGAAGGTTTACTAACACTTAGTTTAGTTAACACTTCAGTCAATTAGTTTGTTTTTTATTTGCCCTCACGTTTGTTTTGTTTGGGGAAATTGGATTAAAAAACCTGTAATCTTTGTGAGAAGGTCGAAGTTTTTAATGTTTTTCTCAGTTATTTTGCGTAAATGGCCATTTTTGTCTTAATCACTGCTCTATTTATTTAGCAAATTTTAGCTCGGATTGGACTATTGAAGACCTTTTGTTGCTCAATAAATTGGAGTGCTCGTCGATTCAGCTGGTGGACACAGAAAAGCATACTATCCATTTGGGGAAAATATACACTTTGTAAATTTGGTGTTTTTAATCGTTTGTGTACAGACATTTGTGTGCGTCTTTCTTTTTGTGGTCTCTTGGATGCTGTATATGTGTGCTAAAATAAATTTGTAAAGAAAGAAATAGTTTGCATTGAAGAGAACATATTTAGTCCAAGACAAATATATTTAAACCAAATATTTTCTGGTTACCCTCCCGCTGGCTTAGGGATGATCTAGAATAAATTATTGATTGTGCGCTATTGATTGAATTCTAACAAAAGTTCATCATGTGTTTTAGATAAGTAAATTTAAATGGGAGCACCAGAAAGTAGAGCTGTTTCGGTTTTTGCTGGTGTTGAAGGGTGGGTTAACTTTATTTTGGGTTTTACTGGAAAAATAGTGTTTGGTGTATTATTCAAGAGGTGCCACTCATTCCACCCTTGTGCTCATGGATTCAAACGCTAAAAAACTTGGCCAATGGTCAGGGCCTGCTTTGAACTGTCTTCTAAACGGGATTGAGCGCACGGCAGATCAAATCTCAGCATGGATTAGGAGGATAGCTAGAGAAATCAGTGTCGATTTACCGATTAGCTCATTGGTTGGTTTTTACTTTTGTTGGAATTCAACTTTATTGGTCTAATAAAACGATGCTTAGACATAGTAACCCAAAATATTCCAAGTGATGCCCCGGTCCCGCAGATCAATTGAAAATCAAAGCTTTTGTAGTCAAAAAATTGACTTGGATCAACCTTTGAGGTGTCCCTTGACTAGAGTTTTAGAAAAGTTTGGAACGGAGTGTCTGCAAATATCAAGGTCAAAGTCATGCGTAGCAGGCAGCAGAAGGTTGCACAAAATCAGATTGCGTAAATTAACATTGCACAAGAATCAAATTGTGCAAATTCAAACAGTGAAAACTCCTAATAAGGCTAAAGATTGCTGGGACTAATGTTAGACCATACATTTTCAACAAAACCGTGTTTCTATTTTCACTGGCTTACTGTGTTACCTCTAACAATCCGACACGGCGGTATTTAAGAGCTTAAAGGGCCATTGCCGTCTCCGACAACGGTTGTCCCCCGCCAATTCAATTTTTTTCTGAATCATTGAACTTCTGTGCGAATTATTCAACTTGGTTTCTAACAAACCAAACAATGCCTTCTAGGCCTTGTTTGGTTAGAAACCAAGTTGAAAAATCCGTACAGAAGTTGAATGATTAGGCACGAAAATTTGAATTGGCGGGGGACAATTCAAAACAGGTGGCAATGGCCCTTTAAGAGGTTCTCATAAGGCTCCCCTCATACTCCCGCGCAACACGAGTCGCGCAACAAAATTTCATAAGGTTCTACAGGAACAATTTTTATTTTCGGTCGCAGACATCTTATACTCAAAATGACGGCTAGAATCTAGCGAACATTTTGGTAATAAAAATTTTTTAATCTGATACAAAAATGTTTTAGGAATAATCATAAAAATGTGGCAACTTGGCCTGTCGCGTCACTTCCTCGCGCAACACGCCCATTTGCCCCATACTTGTGATTATCCCTAAGACATTTTTATATCAGATTGAAGATTTTTTATTACCAAAATGTTTGCTAGATTCTAGCCGTCATTTTGAGTATAAGATGTCTGCGACCGAAAATAAAAATTGTTCCTGTAGAACCTTATGAAATTTTGTTGCGCGACTCGTGTTGCGCGGGAGTATCATATAAAATCCGGTAAGAAATCCGGTAAGTTGATTTTAGCGCAATTGTATTTGCGCAATCTGCATTGGCCCAATTTGAACTTTGCGCAACTCGAAATCGCGCAATCTTTGTTCATCTCGAATGCTTTTGAGTACTTAACTTGAATTTGACTCGGTGTGTGTATTCTAATGTGTAAATTTGAAGAGCATCTGAAGAGAGAGAGAATACATCATTGCTAGGTACCACCATCTGGGTATCATCGCCTGGGTACTACCACCTGGGTACCTGGTGCTATTCCTAATCATCATAAGTGACACTAACGCTTTCATTAACGTCTATTTTTACCAAAATAAATTCTTTAGAAATCTTTTATTTATTTTTAGGGCATGGGCTTATCAGGAGCTGAGGAGGATTCTAGCAATGAGAAAATGCTGCAATATTTTCGGACAAAACATGAAGATCTGTCCAATTTTTTTTTCCTTACATCTGATTCAGTTTGTGTTGCTGCCACTGCTTTCGACAAAGGTTGTTTAAAGGGGTCGAAAATTGTACATAGATTTTTTCTAGGAGGTGTGGTGTTGATTGCTGGGACTGGCTCAGCCTGCCGTTTGATTAAAGCAGATGGGGTTGTACATAGTGTGGGAGGCTGGGGCCACTTGATCGGTGATGGTGGCTCTGGGTTCTGGATTACCATGAGGTTATTTTTTTAGCTTGCTTATCTTCAAAGTCTTAAAACAGCTTTTAAGAGCAATAAAAATAGTCTTTGACTGTGAAGATGGTCTAGCTGAGTGTGCCTTTGATATAGCAAAAGTCAAAGAAGAGCTGCTCAAGCACTTCGGTCTGCGTAATAAAATGGAACTGATCTCGAACATTCTTTATGGAGATCGCTTTGAAAAGCCAAGGATCGCTTCTTTCTGCTCTTGTCTTGCTCTAAGTATGTAGTCTTCGATTTCAAAACTAAGGGCTTCCTTGTTGTATCTTATTTTTTAAATTACTTCAACCCCCGTAGCAATAACAAAAAAAATCCGCGGATTAACTTATCCGCGGATACAAATTCATAGCAATAACAAATTTCTATGCGCGGATAAGCAAATCCGCAGATTCTCAAAGAATCCGTGGGTTTCTTCAAAATATCCACGGATTCTTTAAAATATCCGTGGATATGTTTATCCGCAAATATAAATTTTGGACGTAGTGTCATATTTTTTTCCAAATCACATTTTTAGGGGAGTAGAAGAATGGGCCATTTCAAATTGGGCCAATTTAATTTAGGCCATTTTCAAATTGGGCCATTTTCAAATTGGTCCAATGCAAATTGGGTCAATTCAAATTGCGCCAACTTATTGGCAATTTTTTAACTGTTGTTTGATTCAAAATCGTGGCCCATTTTGAAATTATCCCAATTTGCATTGGACAAATTTGAAAATGGCCAAATTTGAAAATGGCCCAATTCGAAATGGCGCATTTTGCATTGGCGCAATTTGAAATGGCCCAATTTGAAAATGGCCCAAATTGAATCGGCCCAATTTGAAATGGCCCATTCTTCTCCTTCCCATTTTTAGATCATTTTTCAAAAGACCAAAGGCTGTGTGGGAGATAGAATGGAAAATAAGGTGAAATCCTAAAAAATTAAATTTAAAAGGGCTAAAGTGCGTAATCTTTTTTTCAAACAAAAACTGGTTTAAAGTTCTTTTTCAAAAATGATCTTTTTAGACAAGAAAATTTTGACCAAAAATTGACTTTTTGCCTCGGTAGAACGAGGCAAAGGGTACTGGAGGGTACCTGGATTCCTAAAAGATGGATTTTGAAGATATTTGTTTATGACTGGGACCTACCGCCTACGCATCCAGGTACCTTCCAGTACCCTTCATCTTGGTCTCCCAAGGCAAAAAGCCAATTGTGATCAAAAACTTTTTGTCCAAAAATGGTCGACCGGGCCCAAAAAAACATGTTTTCTACACATTTCAGATGCTAAAACACCCGAAAAAGCACTTTCAACCACTTTTTGAGTAAAAATTGGATAAGGCACTCCGGCCAAAAAAAGCACTGTCAAAAACCAAATATTTTTTAATTATGGTTTTTGTGAACTAAGGCTAACCTTGGTGCATCTCAACCCCAAGCCCATAAGAGGACAAAAGATTGACCTGCAAGATAAATTGAATCGGAGCAACACTTTTGATCAAAATGTATATAGGGGCCCTTTTTGCCTCGGCGCATCATCAAAAACATGGTAAAACAGTCTAAAGGGGTGAAATAAAAAGGGTCTCTATTATCCAATACCACGTCCAATACAGCTTTTTCCACCTCTGAAATGCTTTCGCAGGCCTATTATGGCAAAAAAATACTTAAAAAATGTTTTCGAAAACTTTTAATAATGAAGAAAAAATCGAAATTATATTTCCAGCCTCCTACCGAGCAGGCTAGAAAAAATCCGCAAAAAAACCTTGAAGAAATGCCAGTCCTAACTTTGGGCTCAGTTTTTTCGTTATTGCTACGGATGCAAGTGATTATTGCTGTACTTTCTAAAACAGGTATCCTACCTCTAATCGACCATTTCTCTGATAAACCAGCCCCTCCTTGAATTTCGATCAGAAAATAAAAGCAGCAGAGCTTTTTTTTATAAAATATGGGAATAAAATAACCGTTAATTATATAACTTACCCTTAAAACCTTTATCTGTGTTTTGTAATTTTTAAACATTTTCGTTGCTTCAACTGATCTATTGGCTGCTAGCATCTTTAAAGATGCAGGAGAAATATTGGCCAAACACTTATTGGCTGTTCTCGGCATTTTGATGAGGTATAGTGTATAATTAAAGTCAGGGTGCATGTTGCGTGGGACTTTTGGACGTTGTTCTTTTTTCTTAGCTGCATCCTTTATTGATAATGGCTGATCTGTTAATGCATCCATTGGCCAACTTTTCACGCAGAATCAGAAAATGTTGTCAGAATCAAAAAATCTTTCGAAAAATCTCACTAAAAACATAAAAGTTGATCAAACAATTCATGCCGCGTTTCCCTCACGTACCTCTTTAAGATTCTTGTGTTATGGCATCTCGTTTTGTTGACTTTTTTAGTTGTTAAGCAACATACCACTCAGAATGTAACTTATTGTCTTTGCTACCGTCTCAGCGGTAAGTTGCCCACTCACTGTCCAGAAAGCAGGCGAAAAACCTAATGACAAGAACACGACTTCGAATAGGAAAAGAGTATGCGAGGGAAATACGGCATGAATGGTTTGGTCAACTTTTATGTTTTTTATGAAATTTTTCGCAATTTAGTTTGATTCTAATAACATTTTCGGATTCTGCGTAAAAAGTTGGCCAAGGGATGTATTAACAGATGAGCCATTATCAATAAAATATGCGGTTAAGAAAACAAAACAACAACCGTCAAAAATCCACGCAACATGCACCCGCCCTTTAATGTAACAGGGATTTAGTTGGCATTTTTTAGGAAATGTTTGAAGAAGTGCCAGTCCTAACTGTGGCTCAGTTTTTCAAAGCTGGTCGCTTTTAAAAGAAGGTAATTTTGTTAATCTAATTATATAAAGGTAACGGTATTTCAGGGTTTGAACAATGTCTTAGAAATCATTCGGCCAATTGGCCCAAAAAAATCAAGAAAGTTACTTTCTTTAAATTGGAAGAGTCTGCCGCCATTGGAGCCGCACTCTTGGGCCAAAGAGAAAGTTGTTCTGCTAATCTTACAAGTGCATCTGACGGCCTGCGTGATAAAAAGACAATTTGCAGTAATCGAAAGCTTTTCGATGAGATCGAAATAATTTCGTAGAGATCTCTTAGTGAGTTATAGTAATCTTTTTTAGCTATTGCTACTCTTCTTTTTATTTTCTTCTAGTTAATTTTAATAAAAACATTATAAAAATTATAAATTCATGGTTTTTAGTCAAAATTTCTTAATTTAAATTGGCGCTTTTAGAACTCTTTTAAAGAGGCACGGTCACCTGTCACAAATTTTGTCTCCGCCAATTCAAATTTTTTTTCTTAATCACTTAGCTTCTTTACAAATTTTTCAACTTGTTTCTAACAAAACTATGCCTGAGACTGAATTCTAGGCCTTGTTTTGTTAGAAACCAAGTTGCAGTGTTTTCAAAAATCACAGTCACACCTCACACTCACACCACAAAATCATAGTGAACCTCACAATCACACTAAAATCACACGCACACTTGATGTGAGTGTATCTCCATTAGCACGGAATTTGGCGAAGTTTCCAATTTAGTTTGTTGATCAGATTTGTTTGGGTGATCACCTTTCCCAACAATTGATCAAGCGTAGAATTCATTTGACAATAGAAAGAGTTATCTAACTGCTAAGGGCTTGAATCAGAGCCTATCTTAACACAGACCAAAATTACAAGACTATAGACTTTTGATTCACCAGATTTTGAATTTATTTACAGCAACCTTGTAATCACTCGGACTGAGGATGTTTGCTGTGTTTGGATCGAGTGCCGCAGCGACGAAAAAAAATGGGATCAAAATTTGTAGACTTGCTATCCATCATCCAATTAAAGCGGCTGTCTAGCAAATTTTTGAGCTGTAGAGCAATTTCCGGTGATGATCCATTACTCTAAACATATGTAGAATTTTGAGAACCAACTTTTTCTGCATAAATATACCTCAAAATAGACCAGAGATATGTATATGGCCTTGAGATATCAATAGCACAGAGAAATCGAAACTTGTTTTTCACACTGAACTCTGCATAGTACATCGATGAATATTTTCATCACTAAATAGAGATCTTGAAAGAGCTAGCAAGAAAAAATTCATTGCATGTAATTTTCGTGCTTCAAAAACTTACCTTTATTTCAGATTCAGTAGGGTATTCCCACTTCTTACGCTGTGCTATTTGCGAGACGAACTCTTTGAGCTCAAGAAACCTTTTGAGAACCACGATTTGCGAAGCCCAAGGTGTTCATGAAGGAAAAACTAATTTTCTGCCGCAAATATTCTCAAGCACCTAATTTTTTTTACCAACTACTTAATAAAAGTTTATAGATACCTCTTTTTCACCGGCAGAATGTTGAAACTTTCCTATGAAATGGCAGAGTGTAGAGTAGCCGGCATGTGATCCATCACAGTCTTTGAACATCTGCATAATAACCAACTGTAACCGTGAGCGAAGCATCCTACTCACAAAGGAAACGCAGACCTGAAGAGCTAAAGTGCGGTGCATAATTATACGACCACCCCCTATTTTGCGAATTTCGGGACTTTTCGAAATAATTCCTAAAATCTACTACCACCATTCGAAAAAGCGCGCTGAAAAACGGTGGTTTTGCTACAGTATCGATAAGTAGCCGATATTTTTGTAAGAAATTTTTTCAAAAATGTGAAATTTCGGCGGTGCATATTTATACGACCACTTAGAACAAAGCACTATTTTGCACTAAACAGAGCACTATAACAAAGCACTACCATCATTAACAGCTTTAGAATGTAAGCCCTGAATCTTAGCTACAATTTGATAGGTCAATCTTTTATTTTTCATCATTCCGGAAAAAGTTATGACCATCAACAAAAAAGTGTCGATTTCTAGTCAAAATCAAAGTAAATCTAAGGAAAATGGTTGTTTGACCGCATAAATACTGATTTTTCTTAAAATTTTTAATATCATAATTTACCAGTTAATGCACTTTTGGAAGCTTAATATTTTTTCTACAAAATGACATGTCAGCTTTTTCATAAGATTGTACAGGGCTGAGAAACGGACGGTTAAATTGAAAGAAGTGAAAAACCTCTACTTTTGCTTTATTTTGAGACATTTTCACTTCTTTCAATTTAAACCGTCCGTTTCTCAGCCCTGTACAATCTTATGAAAAAGCTGACATGTCATTTTGTAGAAAAAATATTAAGCTTCCAAAAAGTGCATTAACTGGTAAATTATGATATTAAAAATTTTAAGAAAAATCAGTATTTATGCGGTCAAACAACCATTTTCCTTAGATTTACTTTGATTTTGACTAGAAATCGACACTTTTTTGTTGATGGTCATAACTTTTTCCGGAATGATGAAAAATAAAGATTGACCTATCAAATTGTAGCTAAGATTCAGGGCTTACATTCTAAAGCTGTTAATGATGGTAGTGCTTTGTTATAGTGCTCTGTTTAGTGCAAAATAGTGCTTTGTTCTAAGTGGTCGTATAAATATGCACCGCCGAAATTTCACATTTTTGAAAAAATTTCTTACAAAAATATCGGCTACTTATCGATACTGTAGCAAAACCACCGTTTTCAGCGCGCTTTTTCGAATGGTGGTAGTAGATTTTAGGAATTATTTCGAAAAGTCCCGAAATTCGCAAAATAGGGGGTGGTCGTATAATTATGCACCGCACTTTATACGTATAATGATATACAACATACTGGAAAAGAGCTAACTGAATTGAAAGCTCGAGTGCAGGGTCAGCGTCCCCAGTTGCTCTTCTTCATCAAAACTATCGTTCTCTTCTTGTTCTGACAGTCATTGCAAGCAAACATAAACTGAAATATAAAAAAAAATTAAAAAAAGCAATCGATTACTTTTGCACCTGATGCCACATCTTTAAATGCCTTGATCATATTGCTCCCACCATCTGTGACTATCTTGAAGATTCTGCGGAAGGGAATTCTGTATTTATCTAGAAGCTTTTAAGTCTGCAGACGTACTGAGTCACCTGTATGTGGGCTCAAAACTTGCACAACCCCAAAAAGACACGCTGCAGCGAAGCTGATTCATCACAGTAATGTATTGTCCCCGGATAAAAGTAACACTTCGATACGGTTTTTTGAGCTTGTCATTATACCCAAATAGGAGCTGTTCAAACCTCTATCAGACCATATATCGCATGTCAAAGAGAACCGATGAATAATCTTCTTCATTTGGGCTTTCAAGGCTGATCCTATCCGGTCGTGCTGATTACAGAGCAAGCTTTTGAGTGTATTGTAACTGTTGGGAACTAAAAAGAAGCGTACACATTTAATAAGCAATTTGAAAGTACCTCAATCTTGGGATTTAGTTCATAGAAAAGTTTTCGAACCAAAGGATGAAGCAATAAATTGAGCAAAATACAAGGAATAGATAGAAAATCAGCAAATGTCCTTTGCACACGTGAGCTTTTAAAAGTGAGAAACGAATTGATCTGTTTTACACGATAGCGAAGCACCTTGTGTTTCTGTCAGATGGGTCCTCGGAAAATGTCGATCCAACCTTTTTGCTAGCTGCTGCTTATCATTGTGCTTTAATTTCCAATGTATTGACAGATGAGTCGCTGTAACAAAGTGTGAACCTTAGCAAAAATTCGGCAAAAATAGCTCACCTCTCACACTGATTGCACTTCCACTTGATTTCGCGAAAGAGTCTTATTCTTTATGAAATTTGTCCCATATTTCATTGCGTCGGCGATTTTTCGCATTAGGATTTTGAGAGCTTGGTGAATTGAAAGCAGCCATCTGAACGGTTCTACGTTAACGATTAAAATATCCCGAAAAATAAAAGAAACGGCAAGTGACAGTTTCAAACTTATCTAGAAAAAAGTGTGAGGTTCATACTGAGGGTGAAAAAATCCCACACCGAGATGAAAAATCACACTGTGAGACAAACATCACACTCACATTGTCTCACTGTGATAATCACACTCACATCGCACTAAAATCACACTCACAGTCACACTTACACTAAAATCACACTCACACTAAAAATCACAATCACACTAAAATCACACTCACACTAAAATCACACTCACACTCAAAATCACACTCACACTGAAAATCACAATCACACTAAAATCACACTCACATCAAGTGTGAGTGTGATTTTAGTGTGACTTTGAGTGTGGAGTGAGGTGTAACCCTCACTGTGGGGTGAGTGTGACTGTGATTTTTGAAAACACTGCCAAGTTGTAAATCTGTACAGAAGTTCAATGATTCGGAAAATTTTTGAATTCCCGAGGACAAATTTAAAAACAGGTGACCATGCCCCTTTAAAGGACCCTGTCTATTCCTTATCATGGCAATTTGAAAGGTTTGAATGCGCGCGGGACCACACACATTTTGTTAATAGTAATTCCGAATTATTTTTTGTTTGCGCTGATTGTTTAGAAAGTAAATTTGAAAATTTGTTCAAAACTTAGAACCACTCACTAGTCGAGCCCAACGTTGCTTGACAATGCCAGATGGGACAACTAATCCAACTTGCACTGCTCCACAACATGGTTGTCAAAACCAACAAAATGAGCAAACACCAATAAAAATTCAAACGAGAATTAATTTTTAACTGTAATTTTGTTGGTGTTTTATTGGTTTATTGGTGTTTTGTTGGTCTTTTATTGGTTTTATCGATTTTACTGGTGTTTTATTGGTTTTGAATTTTGGTCGATTAAGACCCTTTTCACTCAATTTTTGGCTGAAAGAGTCAGGGAAGGTATAATAACCATCACAAGAATCTATTTACTACTCACAGAGCATAAGGTTCATTACATCACAATCCCTGAATCATTGTTACATCATCCCAACCTAAATCTAACATATTGCCTTAACATCATATACCCTGGGCCATAGATCTTTTGCGGATCATCACGTATAAAACAAGCATGAGACGCATAAAATTGACATTAGACAATCTAGAAACACACTGTAATCTGACCAATTCTCAGAATTCAAATTTCAATCAAAAAACAAGTACATCCTATTAATATTTTTGAACTTAAACTATTCACATAAGAGAGTCTATATGTTCTTCAAGCTACCAACTTTATTGCAGTCTATGCGACTAAAATTTACACAAATTCTCTCATAAAGCTGTTTCTCAGGTGAACTAAAGCAGCAATTCTTTCCGGATCCATTCGATTCCTTGTGAAGTCCACCAACAAACATCTGAGCTCTTTGAAAGCGCGCTCACTAGGAGAACTGGAAGCTTGGACGGCAAGCAAAAGACGAGCAAGTGGAGCCAGAAATGGGAAACTCTTAATAAATAAAGTAGAATTCTTGTCATCCAGATATATTTGCTAACTTTGTAGTGGTTTCTCCAAAAAAAAACGGATCTTCTTCCGTTAGAGGCAGCGAGCTGTAGGCGTTTATCTCGATAATTCTCCACTGATCTCGGCTGAAGACAAGTAAATGCAGATTTCCGCTTTGTTGGCGTCACCTCTAGCGTTTCTTCTGGGGTCAAGTGTGCAGCTTCCGTAACGACCAAATAAATTTCTATCTGTAAATGAAGAGTCCAAAAAGGTAAAATTAATAAATCCTGACCTCATCTTAATTCAAACCAGGTATTTGGAAACAGATGCTTCGTAAGCGGCCGTGCATAAATGGGTCTACAAATGCCGAGCACACTACAAGCTTTTTATTGAGATTTCCATCAGTAGCATGCAGCCAACTTGTACTTGACCAGTTTCCAACTTTCTTGTTGAAGCATTCCAGAGCTGCTGCAGCCAAAGCGATTCTATAGAGCAAATTTTCATCATGTATTTGAATCTTTTTCTGGAAATGAAGCCAAATAGATGCCAAGTGCTCCAGCATTCTGTTAGACGTAGATTCTGATTCACTCTGAAAATTTCAAAATAAGGAGGACAAAAAAGTTTCGATATTATACCTGCACATTGATTACCATACTTGCTACAGGCTCTAGAACAGATAAGTACTCCGAAAAACATCGCTGATTTGCAATCTCTCTCAGTTGAGCAGCATAAGAAGGAGAAAATTGGTCGACTGCTTCCTGTAGTATATCCAAGTTTCTGACCAGTGCATCCATCATATTGAAGTAGGAGAGCCACCGGGTTTCTACAGGAGATTTCAAAGCTTTTCCTGCAGCCAAGACAATGTTTGAACTTTTCTGAAATCATCGATATAACTTTATCGTGTTTCGTCAAAACTAACCTTAGTTTCCCTACAAGCTTTTCCATCTCTCGAAGCTGATATTCAACTCTTTCGCACACGTTCTCGATATCGTCTGGAAGCATAGAGTCTTGATAAAGACGAGTTGTTCGCTTAGCAAGAGTGGCACCAACGTGAGCTAGGCAGGGCTGGTGATTTTGTCCACCAAGAGAATTGACGTTACTGCCTTCATCAGTCGTGACGAAAATTTTGTTCCAATCTGCTCCGTGTATTCCAAGAAAATTCATCTGACCATCTACGAGAGCGTGAACATTTGCGCTTGCCTTCTTCATGTCATAGGTAGCGGAGAAAACAACAGTACAAAATCATTCCTGTTCCTGAAAAATCTCTATCAATAGAAAAAGAATTAAAAGCTAAGAAGACAAACCAGTCAGAGTCAAGAAGTGTGCAGTGACTGCAATGTAATTTGTTGTTTAAGCCTTAGCTACTTTTTTCGTATGATTGAGGCATTTTAAAATCTCGGACACGGACAAAATTTGCTCGCGCCAAATTTGCTCGCGCCAAAATTTGCTCGCGGCCAAAATTTGCTCGCGCCAAAATTTGCTCGCGGCCAAAATTTGCTCGGGCAAAATTTGCTCGCGGCCAAAATTTGCTCGCGCCAAAATTGCTCGCGCCAAAATTTGCTCGGCCATAATTTGCTCGGGCTAGATTTTTTCTTAATATTCCAGATTTACTCTTCATGGTCGAGATCGATCTTTAAGAGCCTAGATTCAGCTTAAATCGTGCTGAACAATCCACATATAACTTTAACTTGACTGGCAAGTATAGGCTTTGTTTGTTTGTTCTCGAACTTTGCTATGTACCTTGGATAATTTTTATTTTAAGAAAGAAGATGGATAAAAGAGAAGACTCGAGAGATCACAGAAGCTCTGATGATGTTCGCAAATTTCCATTGGTGTTCAGTGGTTCGATCACCTATAAGCAATTTCTTGAGCAGGTGTTTTTCTCCTTATTATTGTTTTCAGTGACTCAACATAACGATTTTAGAACGTTCTAAATTTTGTCACCTCTCAAAAAGGCAAAACCAAGGCTGATTATAATGGTTCCTCTTCAACAAGCACATGCTGAGCAAGCCAGATCAGACAAAACAGTATTGGCAATGCGAGAAGAACTTGCAAAAGATGGCGGATGCAAAGCAAGACTTTACACCTATGTTGAGGGGAATCGCTTCATTAAGTTATTGGGATGTTCAGGGCAGCCAACTGGTCATAATCATGCAATTAATCCCGCGGCAGTGCCTTTGGCTAGGGCTACAACGAGCATCAAAAAAAAGCAGTCGAAACACAAGATGTATGATTTTAAAGTTTGTTGTTGTTTCAAGGGATGCTAGCTGATTTGTTTTAGACGCCCATACAGATCCTCACGCAGCAGTTTCAAGGGCTTTCGACGATGGTTGCTGCGAATCTAAACAAACGTGCTGTCAGAAAACAAGACAGGAGAGAAAGAATCAAGCAACAAATTCTATTGGTCCAAGCAAACAGGGTGCAGGCCGCGTACATTCCGCATAAGTACAAATACCACGATGACGCTAAGACTAAATTGGTTCTCTTGCTCACTTCGGAGAGCACTGTTGGATCCTGATAGGTAATAAGATTCGTGATCTCTTATGTGATATATAGCTTTTAATTTCAGGGTTATGATCTTTGGGCGTGCCGAAAACCTCGAAACCTCAATCCTCGCCCTGGTGGAGCTTTATGGAACAAAAAATTTGATCGAATATCTTAGAGAATTAGCTCACAACTTTATTATGGATCAGTGATGTGCTGAAAATTGATATAACCTCTCAGTTTTTTGTTGTTAATCTAAGATGTATGAATAAAAAACGATAGTTCAATTTTGTTTTAAGAAAGTCAACTGTGCTTTCTTCCACAAAGATTATAAGGTCACCTCTTCGTCTCGTCAAAATTATGTATTATCGTTGATTATGTATTCTAGAGCGTGCCCAAATCCTATGTGATTTTAGCTCCCAACCTCTGAAAGCTAACAAAATCTTAGTAATGACCCATGGCCCCTGGTTCAGATATAAAAAATAATGATAGGATTAAATTTCGACTCTCGGTAGGTATCTTCTCTCTTCTGTTCCTTTTTTCAGCCCTTGGTTTGACGTATCGACGATGTTGTCGGTGAAGGTCATGTGCAGCACCATCCACTGGGCACCGTTTAAAAAATTCTGGGTATCTTCTCTGTTTTGTTCTTTATTTTCAGCCCTCGTTTAAATTAAAATGAAAAGCTAACTATAAGATATTGAAAAATGAATCCAAAGTCTAACTATACGACAGCTAACAACAGACTAGAAGCTAACAATCAACACTGCATGTGAATTGAAAACACTACTGTGGACGGTCTAAAACTATCAAAGGTGAATGAATAACACCCATGTGAATAGTTTAAAACCATTTAAGCTGAATCTAGGCCATTAAGATCGATCGGGACATGAAGAGTGAATCTGGAATATTAAGAAAAAATCTAGGCCCGAGCAAATTATGGCCGAGCAAATTTTGGTCCGAGCAAATTTTGGCGCGAGCAAATTATGGCCGCGAGCAAATTTTGGCGCGAGCAAATTTTGGCGCGAGCAAATTTTGGCCGCGAGCAAATTTTGGCCCGAGCAAATTTTGGCGCGAGCAAATTTTGTCACGTACCGTTAAAATCTCTGGGGGAGGGTCACTCAGAAGAGGGGATGCAATTAAGATTTTACACTGAAACTCAACTTCATCACTGCCCCAATCGAAAATTTATTGCTTCCACACAAACAAACACCAACTTTTCAACAAAAACAACGAATGATAACATTTGATTAAAACAGCAAAAATTCTCGGGGTTATCTTCATACACAATTCCATCTCTTTTTCTACTGCATCTTCTTGAGCGGGCAAATCATCATCTGCCTCGTCTTCATTTAGCACTTCCCTGTGAGCGAATATTCTAAAAGAGTGACCACCAGCCGTAAGTATACCTGTACTCTGCAGCGTTAATCCCCATCAGTCTACCCACTCGCTTGAGATATTTGGACATCTTGCGCTGGTAAGTTTCCCGTGTAACATTCCTTCATCTGTCGAGAGAAAATGAAGCAGTTTTTTCCTTAATGAGCAATTAAGTAAACTAATAATAAACATGAAATTACCTTCTCCATGGTCAAGCTATGAGTGATTTCTGCGTAGTCGGCTCTCTGCTTTCTTGGGGGTTGCCGTCCTTCAAATACATCCAGTGCGTCGATTTCTACTGTGTGCGTCACAAAAAAAGAAAAGATGAGCATATCCTCATCTGGTATAAAATGATCATTAAGAAAGCTTTTCAACACAAAAATATAAAGCTTACCACCATATAGAAGGAGAAGTTCCCCAAAATGACAATTTCGCTCCTTTGCTTCTGATCCCCTTTGAGTCATTTGCATAGCCCGGTTTTTCTGGCATCAGGAAATCCCAGTATGTCCTAAGGTTTGGATGCTTCTTCACTTTGGCCCGATAAAAAGCACTTTCGACAGCAACCACGCTACCTATGTCGGAATTTCTAATTTGAGTGAAGTCTAAAAACCTCATTTTACCGCATACAAACTAACAAAAAAGTTACCCAATTCTGAAACATCTGGGAATTCACGCAAAATTCGCTCATCAATTTTAATTCTTGCAACTGATGGAGTATCCCGGGTTCCCGCTGCTAGCTCTGCTTGCACACTTCGGCGGACATTGACTCCATTTACCTAAACTAAGAAGTAAATTAGCTAAAATTTCACTTAAAAACCTGATTTCGACTGATTGCAGTACAGATTGATCGTAATCTGCTGGATCATTGATAAACTTGCTTGCTTTCATGTTAAATTTTCATCGTGGGATCTTTAGCCGTGTGCCCCGCTCGCTTCTTGGCCGACATCCAGAGCAGCTATAGTAAGAAAGCTCAATCCTTCCTTGATAGATGTTCTTCCACTCTTTGTCCAAACATAGCATCGAAGTCCATCTTCGGTATAAGGGATTGGCGCCGTTCTTGCTCCGATCCTCTGTGAGTGAACCAATTGGACCTTAGCCATTCTACTAAACATTTCGAAACATAAATTTGGTTAAAATATAACGCTACGACCAGAAAAATAGAAACAAAAAAATTTCACAAATTTCAGAAAATGATGAATATATCAGAAAAAAGTGTAACGAGTCGCTGTAACGAGTCGCAATTGTAACGAGTCGCTGTAACGACTCACAAGTGTAACGAGTCGCTGTAATAAGTCACAATTTGTAACGAGTTGCTGTTACCTCTTCTTTCTTATCACCTGAAATACATCGATTTTTAACCTAATAACCAAACCACGCATACCATGCTTTTATCTGGCTCACCTAAAATAGAGTGCATAAATATTGATCTAACACTGAGCGAAAAGACGAAAACCATTATTTAACCACAATTCATTAATTACCACCGATAAACCGCCACTTTTGATAAACCGGCACACCTATGGACCAACCTTGGGTGCCGGTTTTATGAAAGTGTACTGTACAAGAGACATTAAAATTCGGCGGTATAATGTCGTAGGCGGTGAAATTCTCGCGGTGAAATGTCGCCGCGGTGAAATGTGCCATCCCCATACCGAACCCCTACATAACGAATACCTCTACATAACGAACGGCTAAACGCTGACTAATAGGTTAAATCTAAATAAAACCACTTATAACGAACTTCTTTATAACGAACCCTCTACATAACATACGGTTTCAGCTGGTCCTTAGTGTTCGTTATATGGAGGTTCGACTGTATATAAACGTGTAGAGCTGTGGAAAATTCAGAAGTATAATCAAACCAATCAAAGAATAACCCAAAAATGAATGGTTTTTCGAACAAAAACAGATATCAGGTGGTGTTTGGCCTGCAACTCAGCCGGGCAGTTGTTAAGCTGTGCTGATGTGTTGTTGAATAGCTAAGAGCCTGAGAATCATTTTGATACCCAAAATTGTACATAAAAACATGAAAAAATGCAGTAAAAGTAGGGTGTGCAGTCATGGGAATCTAACTTAAGATTCAAATATGGCTAGACTTTACTTGCCCCCCCCCCCCTCCCCACGGCTGACCACTTTCGAGGTGAATTTCTAAAAAACCGATTGCATATTCGTGTTTCCCGACCCGGATTTTTACGGGAAATGATCATCAGATTTCTGTGAAAGTGAAAAAAAAATTCGATTTGCCTTGGTCCCCCAAGGTAAATTTTTCGAAAAATTTGAAAAAAAATTTTTTTTAATTGGCGCCTTTTGAATTTTAAAGGAAATAAGGCTGGGCTGTATGTGAACTACACCACACACCCTTTCAAAATTTGAATTTCCTTGTAGTCAACTCAAGCAAACGCCAAGATAAATTGGCCGGAGTCCATTATACCGATGCTCCGGAAATCGGGTTTAACCATTCTTAAGGCAGTTTTAGCCCTGAAAACGATAGAAAACGTGTTTTTTAGGGCGCGGTCGACACTTTTAGAAAAAAATTTAAAATTTTTTTTTTTACAAAATTGATTTTTTTTGCCTTGGTCCCCCTGTGATGCAAAAAATCGGAAAAAATTTGACATTCTCTCGCACTCATCTCCAGGCTGTACGCTGCTTGAAAAAAAGAAGCCCGGGAGTTGACATGTCCGGGATAGGCTCCACACAGCTTTTTATATCCTAAGCCTAAGCCTAAGCCTAAGCCTAACGGCTATACGCTGCTTGAAAAAGAAAGCCCGGAGTTGACATGTCCGGGATAGGGCTCACACAGCTTTTTTATATCCTAAGCCTAATGACTAAGCCTAAGCCTAACGGTCGCAAGTGGTCGGCCCAAGTGTCGCGCCACAATTGTGATGAAGAGGAATTGGAAGATATTTATGCAGAGTTGGACTAAAATTATATCAATTATTCATAATTTTTTCTTAGAAATCTAATAAACAGTAAATAAAAAATCAATTAAAAAAAAAGAAGGCATCACAGGGGACCAAGGCAAAAAAAATCAATTTTGGTAAAAAAAAAATTTTTAAATTTTTTTTCTAAAAAGTGTCGACCGCGCCCTAAAAAACACGTTTTTATCGTTTTCAGGGGCCTAAAACTGCCTTAAGAATGGTTAAACCCGATTTCCGGAGCATCGTTATAATGGACTTTAGCCTTAAATTGCCGTTTTTATGCCGCCTTTTTAAATTTTTGTCTTTTCTTCACCGAAATTTACTTTTTTTGCAGAAAGCACACGGTATTGTACTCCAAAGATTTTGTTTAGAAATTACATCGTATGCCTTTTTCAAAAATCTTGCTCGTCCGTACATGATTTTCTATTAGACTAAGAGGAAAACTTTTTTAATGTTTGGTGAAAAATAGACTTTTGAAAAATATTGGTATTGGGGCAATATATGAGGTCCACAACTTTGAAATGTTGGTTATTGCATTCTGGATCCGTACTCAAAAACAATAATAAGTCACTGAATATTTAGACTTCTAGACTAAAGTCTAAATCTAAATCTCGAAAAATTAGTCCGTAATCAAGACGAGAGGCTAAAGTCCACTTTTTATTTAGTAACTAAATATTTAGACTTTTAGTACTCAAAATATTAGTCTCTAAAAAATTTAGCAACTAATTTTATTAGTGACTAATTTTCGTATCAAAACACTGACTAAATTTGATGCTAAGTCTAAATATTTAGTTTAGTGACTAATTTTTCCCTTTAAAAAAGTGGACTGCCCTATGGCAGGCTAAATTTATTTAGTCATAACTTCTAACCCTTTTTGACATGTTTTTGTAGAAGTGGTGTACTTTTGATGTACGTTCCTATACCAAATTTATCGCTCTTTCGATATGTACATACTGTTCCTTCTCGCTTGGAAAATTCGAGAAAATGGACGTTTTCAAAAACTACTGTTTGTATCACTTTTTGAGCCTTATAGGTGTTGTGAACTCCGATGGTCAATTCACCAATGTAGTCGCTAGGCACCCAGGCTTGCACACACGATTCTCATATTTCTTTCGCACAAGCCTTCTCTGGGATGCCTTCCAAAACAAAATGAATCGGTAGTTATTCTCCGCGGGACTCTGGATACCCGTGTAAAAATGCTCATGACTCCGTTTCCCGACCAGCGATCCATCCAGAGTTGAGGTTTTACTATACTTTTATTTACTGTTGATGACTATGTATTGTTATAGATACAAAAAAGGCCCACAAGAAGACAAGGATAGGCGTGAGGAACAAAGAATCGGCAGTGGAAAAGGAAGATTCTCAATCCTGCA